>JAYDZE010050415.1:0-26216 GCA_034509125.1 Monilaria moniliformis | reverse complement strand
GGGTGAGACCACACATTTAATGCATAACTAATACCAAATTTAATTCATTAGATGCAAAAATGGATGGTTAAAATCACGTCCCTATAAAATAGGGATTACATCATTACTGCGATTTTCACCATTTACTATACTACTCTTTATTCAATACACGTGTCATATTATTAGCCGTTAAATTTATTGATCCTGCGGTTATTATTTAGTCTCTATTATGCAATAATAATTGGTTCAGATTTAATTACACACACACACACACACACACACATATATATATACATATATATATATGTATATATATGTAATATGTACTATATATTTGTACATTAGATACATGTATATGATACGTAGTATAAGACTGTGATATGTTTAACTAAAATGTCTTTTATTATATAAGATATAGTTATCATATTTGGTAGGATGTGTAAAATACATGTAATATATTATAATATTTTATTTGGTATGATGTATTAACTAATATAATTGCAATTTGTTCTAATCAAGATTGTATTAGTTATACCACCTATGAAGTGGTATGTAGAATTATACAAATTAGAATAACATTTTCAAATTTTATATTATAAAAAATTGTGTATTTTATACCAAATATAATATTAGAATGACATAGATATTATACACCCTAATCACCCGTACCAAACGAATTCCAAATGTATAACATTATTTATAATTAACAAAGTCAAACAATTCACATTAATTTATGGAATCCTAATACCACAGTAATATATACCAAATATATAAAAGACCATTTTATATTATATAGAATTGTTGGTTCCTGGCAATAATATATTGGTGTATGGAGGGTGAATACACCAATAATGATATTTAAAAAAAAATCGATAGCCGTAGATTATTCTACGAGGACAGCATCTGCCCTCAGGGAAGGACGCCATGTGCGAGCGAGGCTGGGGACCGGTATGCAGGAGAGGGCGACATGTAAGCAGGTCAAGCAGGGACTGGATGCTAGTGGATCTGAACAGCACAGGACGAGGTCCATGTCTCTCTGTGCCATGACGCAGGAAAACACCACTTACTTCGGAGGCTTCAAGTCCCGAGCAGAATGGGATGCTAACTTGAGAGCACTGGAGGCAGCATATGTCTTCTCGAACAATGCTTTTGACATGCTCCCTACGAATGATACGGGTGACCTCCTGATTAAAGATTTGGATCGTTGTGTGTCTGGGGCTGATGAAAGAGACCCCAGGATTCGACCTTCACTTATATTGCTAACATGACCAAGAGGGCCAGACAAGATCTCTCCTCCACCATGGTTACCCATGTCTAACACCTTCATGATCTGGAATGCTCAGGGCGTCGCTAACGCCCCTACAATGGGCATGCTCAAGAATCTGATCAGCATGTATCATATCTCAATTGTCTAACCATGCATGTCACTTTGGTTTTTGCTTTTATGATATATGCGGGTTGGGGGTCTACCTAACCCCCCATCCTTAGCCTTGCGGCTTTTATATTTTCCGTTCATGTCCTTCTGATGATTCCAGAACTTCTTCTATTGCATTTCCATCCTTTTGAATTGCTCGACCATCAGGTTGAGCATATCTTCAGTACTTGGTCTTTTCTTAGCTTTAAAAGATTTCTTCTTGTCCTTAGACTTGGTCTTTTCAGCTTTGAGAGTTGCACCCTTAGGAGCATTGACTTGGACTTCATCTTCTAAGACGACAATATGTATGTATGATTTATGCGCTTGATGTCGTACTCATCAGCTTTCATTACAAATGAATAGTTAGTCAATAATCATCTCATTCAATCCTGGCATCTTCTAAAGTGATATTGTGTAGACCTATCATTTGAGACTGAGAAACACCCAAGTCACTTTCAGATTTTGTTCTTGCTGGGTATAGTTGTCCTTTCTGATCGCGATAATTTTATTCACAATTGATGCGAATCTCATTCCATATCATCTATGGATTCGACTTTATTCTGAACAAAGTTATCAATTCTTGACAATTAATTGTTATTTAATCTATTTAATCTCCTCAGAGCTTGTACACAGACTTTCTAAAGTATCCCACATCTCCTTAGTTGTTTCATAGTACATGATTTTCAGTACGTGTGAACTTTGAACTATGGAGGAGATGATGTTCTTTGCAAGATACTCCAACTCGTCTTGTTTCATCTCTTCAAAGGTGTAGTCTGCCTTGTCTTTTGACTTCTTCACGTATGTGGCAAGGCATCATTTTCTATGGAGACCAACGTCTCTTGTCTAAAACATTGATGGACCCTTTGGTGATGACCTCCCATATTTGATAGTGTTGAGCTAGTCGGAACTTTCTTATCTCGTAATTTTCTACCGAGAATCTGGGTAGAGCTGCAGTTCAACTACATCTCGAATCCATCAGAACAAAATGCAGTATGTATTTGAGAAAAAAAAAATCAGATCTATTCAGGTGAACCGTGTCACAAAAACAACAGTTCAATTGAACATGGCTCTAATAACACTTGTTGGTCCTTGGCAAGGATATACTGGTGTATGAGGATAATGTAATGCTATAGTAATTGCAAATTAATTTTTTTTTTAATAATCTTTGACTATTCTACTGGTGAGTTAGTAGATGTCAGATAATAATGTTCAATACTGAATGATTAGTATTTATACTGTTCAGCAAATGGAAGACCACTAGAGTGAGTGAGTTACGAATCCTAATGAAACTAGGATCAATAGATCAATGTAAAGAACATAAAAATAAATAACACAATTATTTCTATATAGTTTGGAGTAAACTACTCCTACGTTCACAGATTGAGAACTTATCAGTCAATCCACTAAACTAGGACTAAAACTTGTTTAAGGGTGCAAGTAACCTAACACAGAGTTATCCTTACTGTGCTACGGTTTAACTTAGTCGACTTATTCTTGCTGTCAGTAGTGGTAACCTTGCCACTGTCAGACTTTTTCATCTTTTTTTTCTTCTACACTACCTCTACTAGGTGTTGTACAAAGGATTTTATTGTTTCCAACTAAGAACAAATTATTCACAAGAATGATTTACTCGATTCTAAGCTTAGACAATTACAATAAAATGCCTAGAAATATAAATGAATGTTAGTTGGATTACTTGAGGTATAATAGAAATGGCGCTTATAGGAATCAAATTAACATATTGAATATTCATTTCTTCGAAATCACTTTTAGCTTTGAGCGCTTGAATGCTTCATATTCAAAATATGCAACATTTTGGTTCACCATTGTCTTTTCAGGATGGAATTCATCGGGTATTTATATGTGAGATTTGAATAGTGTTGTTGGAAAACGTACCAATCGAATCCCTCCATTTTGTTGTTCGAAATCATCTCAGCGCTTGCAACATCGTAAATTGTAGCTCGACTACCTTATATTTTTTCTTGATTTGTGGGATCTCTGCACATCTTCTCTGTCACACAAAGTCAAACAGTCAACGTGTATGTTGACTACGTGTTTTTTCAGCAGGTCCAAGCTAAGCAGACATCAGACTATATCTTTCTTCAGCAGTGACACTCCGTTGATATTCAGTAATGAACACATCAGTGTTTCTTCAGAAGCGAACATTTATATCACTTGAGCTGCTTCAGGCTTCAATACTTATTTTTACGTTTAGACGATAATACTCTTCTTCTTACTACTGACCCTCTACCACAAAACCTATACTTAGAGAAATGCTCTCTAACATATGAACAATACTAGGTTTACAACAAAACTGCAATCATCAATGTTTTGTAATTTTAATAAAAACTAAACATTGTTTAGGAATTTTTCCAACAATAGGGTATCTACTTTTTTTGTATAACAATTTATATATTTTTCATATAGTTATAAACTTTATTATTTTATAGCAATTTCCAGCATGAGCCATGATTTTTTTTTTTTAATGATAAATGTTATGTTTGATACCTTTTATGAGTACCATTCTTATTTATTCCACGTTAGCATATTTGTTTTGTTATGTACAATTAATCTGATTCTAATACTTCGAACATTGCTATTGATATCATTACTTTTACAAATTACACCATTAGTTTTACAAGTTACATCAAAATCAAATGATAATTTGTTCTTTTATTCATTTATTTGAAATTATAGAGGTTTAAACAAATTGACTTTTGATGTTTATGTAATTTGTAGGATTATTGACATCAATAATATTTTGGAGGTATTAGAATAGAAATAAATGTATAATACAAACAAATAATACTAACGTCAACTAAATAAAAATGATGCTGATAGATAAAGGCTCTCTCTCTCTCTCTCTCTCTCTCTCTCTCTCTCACACACACACACACACACACACACACATATATATATATATATATATATATATATATATATATTTAATTTGTTAGAAAATGAAAATTACAAAATGAGTGACGTGTCACTTCGATTTTTATCCTCAGAGTGCTGCACAAAGGAACTAGTGAATACCAAGACATAGCTCTACTTGACACAAAACATTTTGGCAAGGTAATTTCCTATTTTCTCAGAAAATTTTTGTGTGTGAAAATTATGGTTTAGTTCATTTGTATATAATAAGAGGATTGTGCCATGTGTATAATTTATTGTTGCATATATTATTTGCTATTATTGTCGTATCCAAATAATTAGAGATGTTTTGTATGTGCAGGTTTTGGTGATTGATGGGAAAATGCAGAGTGCAGAATTCGATGAATTTATTTATCATGAATGTTTGATTCATCCAGCTCTCTTATGTCACCCCAAGTGAGTTAATATTTGTTAATTAATATCTTGACTTTCCATGATCATGGCTTTTATTAGATTAAATACATTTATCAAAATTAAGCTACTTGATCATGTTGTGCATGCACGTACATCAAAAAAATTTCATTTAGGACTATTGTTTGAATTTTATATATAGGTATAGAGATTATTGTAATCAAGTATAAGAAAAAACGAAATTTTTTGGTTAGGGAGGCTTTAAGCCTAGCCCGGACCCCTTTGGATCCACTCATGCATGTAACATTTACACATTGAAAAGAGACCTAACTCGAGAACGTATTCATGTTTTAGCCCGAAAACAGTGTTCATAATGGGCGGAGGCGAAGGATCCGCCGCCAGGGAGGCCCTCCGCCACAAATCGGTAGAGAAAGTTGTCATGTGCGATATCGATCAGGTATATATTGAACAAAAGTATATAGTGATCTATCTTTTAGTAATTCTAGCTATATATTATGATTAAAATACACGTGGCGATAATCTCGATTATATAATTTAATACTTCATCCGTCCACGAAAAATAGTAATGTTTTTTCATTTTGGTCTGTCCACTAAAAATAGTCTCATTCTATTTATGAAAATTTTCTCATAATACAATACTCCTAAACATCAATCTATTTACAACTTATACGACTATGATCCACCACTTTTTATCTCTCCAACCATTTTTTCTTCATCTCTCTCCTACTTTATCAACGACTTTTTTCTCTATCCAATCTCTTTTTCTCTATATCTCTATTACTTTACCAATTGTACATTAAAACCCGTGGCGTCCACCAATATTATTGGTGGACGGAGGGAGTATCTTGCTAGAATAAAGGATCTCGTCCGATGCACTTTTTAAGTTCGTTAAGTGGGAAAAGCACATTTTTATGTCGCCTTTGTGGGCGATTGCACCATTTTGTGGTGGTGGGATTTTAGATAAGATGTTACTAATTGCTTTTTTTCAATTATTTTTATTTTCCTTTTTTCCCCCCTTTATTGACAACCTTAATCCTGTATAGTTAAGCGACAGAAAATCTCTATTTATGTGATTTTGTCATGTGTTTTGTGCTAATTTAGCAATATTTGGGGCGTGATTAGAGACCACCTAGATTAATTAGACTCGCAATCTATGTGAACCGTGAGGTCACAATCCTTTTTATAAATTATTTTTATTTTTAAATAAATAAATAAATCATTTTTTTTATTGTTTTGTTTTTTGCCATTACAGGAGGTTGTGGATTTCTGTAAAACACATCTCACAGCTAATCACGAGGCTTTTCGAAATATGAAGCTTGATTTAGTGATTAATGATGCTAAGTAAGTATACTGCTAGTAGTTAAGAACCTTAATTTCGACAGTGTTGATGTAAGAGCTATGTCCTAATTTGGCAATGTGTTAATCTTGTTGAAGGGCTGAATTGGAAGATAGGCAGGAAAAGTTTGATGTTATAGTGGGAGATTTGGCAGATCCAGTTGAAGGAGGGCCTTGCTACCAGCTATATACTAAGTCCTTCTATGAAGACATATTGAAGCCTAAGCTCAACAATAAGGGCATCTTTGTAACTCAGGTAAATTCTTTAGTTTGTACTCGTTTAATACAAAAATTTGTGTGAGGTCGTCTAATCGTGAAACGGGTCACAATCCAAGTCCAGATCCCATATTTCTGTAGCATATTTGTAAAACAAAATGTCATTGAATAAGTGTTGTTTAGGTTATATCTTGACCCATATCACAAGATACTCCTCTCATCAATTCAAAAAAGTTTTGGTGTGGTGCATTGTTTGTAGGCTGGACCGGCAGGGGTGTTCACTCACAAGGAGGTGTTCTCGTCAATATACAACACTATAAAACAAGTTTTCAAGTGTAAGTGCCACACTTTGTAAATTTAGTAATATACTGATAATGTTTTTAGCATTTTTCATTCGAGGCTGTTACTTATATACGTCAAAATGTAACAAAAAATCTCATACAATTTGTCTTTGTATAGATGTTCGTGCCTACACGGCTCATGTGCCATCATTTGCCGATACGTGGGGATGGGTCATTGTGAGTAAAATCCACCCACTTTGAGCAACTTATTTTTTGTGTAGCACTAGCATGTGGTGAATTTGGGGATAAATTTCAGGCGTCTGATTATCCACTATGCATGGAGGCCGGCAAAATGGACAAGAAAATAGGGGAAAGAATCGACGGAGAGCTCTTGTACTTGAATGGAGCCTCGTTCGTTGCCTCCACCATCTTGAATAAGACGGTTGCAAAAACGTAACATGTTTTATCTGTGTCTCTGTAGGCTCAAATCATAAGTATGTTAGATAATTTGCCTCAGACCTCATATTATTTATTCAGGTTGAAGAACGAGACACATGTGTACGCTGAGGATAACGCGAGGTTCATCCACGGCCAGGGCATCGCCTATCGGATTTGAAGGCCGAGGACAAGGACAAGGAGAAGAGCTTGTGTACAGAATGGAAGAAACAGAGGTGAAAGACACAAACTATCAACTAGGAATGACAATGCTTTAGGGAAAAAACTTGTGTAAAGCACTACTTGTTTAATTTGCTAGGTTGCTGCTTCTCTCTCTTAGCTTGTTGGACTATTTTATGTAATGCTCCTCCATTTATTAAAGCTTTTACTTATTGTCTAGTTTTTTCTTGCATCTTTTTTCCAAAATACAGCAAGAATTATGAAACTTGGAATTTTTTTTTTTTTTTTTTTGAAGTGCAATCAATTTTCAGAAACGCAAAAAAATAAGATAAAAGAATCTGGTAATGACTATTGAAGTATGCTAGATAGTGGAGAATTAACAAGAATACACTTGACATGTACTCTTGAGCTTATATCTAAAGTTGAGCTTATAATATGGACTATAATAGAAAATTCTAATTTATCCTAAACTTGCTTTTGATTCTCCAATAGTATAGCCTATAGGAACTCACCACATAATTGATTTATCTAAATATAATTTTATTTACAGCATATATAATGAGGAACTCACCAATAGTATAGGAACTCTATAAATACATATCATGTGTTCAAATGATACTAATCGAACATATATAATGAGTCATAATAATATATAAACATTACTAATATTGAGAGAGAGAGAGAGAGGCACACTCTCTAACTAAAAAAATGCACTCAACTTGATGGCCTAAAAGTTTACACTTTTCACTCACAAAGCTGAGCTTTTCGGATTGATTCGGATTTGATTTGATTCAAACACAGCGTCGTTTGCCTGCAAACCACAATGCACAAACACAGAAAAACTTTCTTCACATCAAACACAAAAAAAAGTGCAAAATTGTAGTAATGTTGACATATTTTTGCTGGTTGAAGATCAGATATAAGATTCTGCACTCTGCAGCATCCCTTTTCGAGTGGACAAGATACACTTGCTGTGGGAGGAGATCATAGCTGATTCTGAGCTCTTCAAAGATCCTCTTTATCTCAAGCATGAGCTCCGTTCTACGCCTACTCTTCTCACCAAAATCTTGAAAATTCATGTGTGGTTGAAGAACAAAGCCATCTTGATCTTGTTCACGTTTTCGATCTCCTTCACCACCACATTGTGGTTGAGATGCCAATAGTGGGATGCCAAACACGAATGATGCTTTGAATGTGTAGAGCACGTAAGAAGATAGAAACGAGGGGCGGAAATCCAACTCATCACCTCTTGATTTCTTCCTTCAAATGGCCTATCTTCTCCAATGCAGTTTTGAAACCTATGCAGAACTCGAAGGAATCTCCCATGTCCGGGCTCCAGTAGAAGTTTCTGACGGACTTGGTGGCCAGCACGTTGTTTGGGTAGTATATCTTGGTGTTGTCTCGAACTTGAGCAAGACCGTTGACAAGATGTTCATCTCGTCCACGATCACCTGCAGGCAAGGCAGAGACAATAATTTGATTTAGAGAGAGCGTGTTTTTTGGAGGAAGTTCGTTGGTTACCTGAGTGTTGTCAATGAGGCAGCGATCACCAACATCTAGAGGGTGCATAACAAAGACGAAGATGATGGCTTCGAAGATGGTTCTGCATGTATTCTCAAACACGAGCGCTGCAAGGAAGAGCTGCGATGAGAAGAAGATGAGCACTTTGGAGGTTGCCACCCCTGTTAGGAGCAGCCACACCACTATCATGGTGACTATGCTCGTTCAGCTGCTTCACGGCTGTTTCTCTGTCATTTAGGGCGTGACCTAGCGCCTTCCTGCTCCTGTAGACCTTCAGCTGCACGAGCACGAAAAGAAAACATGTTACACGAGAACAGAGTTGTAAAATAACCGGGACAGGCCGCCCTCACAGTGCCATTGGGCCGAATTTTGTAGCAAGCCAGGCCTTGGAAAATGATTTATAGTGTAAAAAGGATGGGCCGGGCCAATATGCCAAACACACTATTCGGGCCGGGCTTGTTTTCACAGTTCTAGACAAGATTGATGGTATGTCTAAACTTTCCAAAATTAGCAAGAGTAGAGGCCATTGCTTACCACCCACTCTATAAGAGCTTTTCTTTCGATCATGCCAGTCTCAGCTACATCAATCAATGGAAACACGTATAGTGTATTAATATAATGCATAATTGCATATATATAATACATTAGAAAGTGATACTCAAAACTAACTTAACTAAGAGTTTAATTTTTAGAGAAAGGAAAAAAAAGTCTTCTTAGACATCCAAATGATACAGCTTTCAGTCTATAATTATCGACATATAGGAATTAAAATTACCAACTCCTTTTAACACTTCTACTATCTGTTGTATGGTAGCTTTTGTCCTTTTGCAATTGCACCATTCAATAAAGACGATTTTCTACTTTCTGATTATCTAAGTTTCTCGTTTTCAATAAAAAAAGGAAAAAACAATAATAATAATAATAATACATAAATAAGCAATGAGTGTGTGTGAATGTGTATAAAAGGTGACGGATACTATATTGTATAACGGTTATCATATGTTTGATTTTAATCCACCGCCATTACAATCACGGTTTTGCCATTTTATATTTTCTTTCTTTATTCAAAGATCTTTTCCCAATTGTTGTGACCCACCACCAAAGATTGGCACCGTTACGAAACTCCAAATAATAATCCTAAAAAAACTTTTTCTCTCAATAAAGTTATTATATTATTAGGATAATCTAACTTGAAGGTTGGGGTAGGGATGTTAATTTGGCCCGAAATTTATGAGTTGACCCGATTAATTAGACAATCCGATATGGTTAGGGTTGACAAATTATAATCCGAAAAAAATCTCAACCAAAATGACCCTAAACCGAATAGCCTGTAATCTAATAGGGTTGGCTCGATCGACCTAAAAATTAGCGAGTTCTTATTATTTCGTTTTCGAACTTCATTACTTTAATTTGTTCAAACTTTTGAAAATTAGTATAATAATTTTTTTCTTGTAATGTATGTAAAAATACATTTTGATTCAATATTCGAAAGTTATATTCACCATTTCACTTTTTAGCATTTTACTAACCATTTATTATATAAAGTTTAGATTCAAAATTTAAAAAAGGGATAATCATTTATAAAAATGTATATTCTTCTCTAAGAGTTACATATCAAGATTAATATGTTAATTAAAAAAATTATAAATTTTTATTGAACCCGATTAGCCCGATGAGCTAGCCTGAAACTTGATAGTTCAGGGTTAGAGTTGAGAATTTCTAACCCAAAAAAATCACAATCCGAATGATCTGTAACCGAATAACCTAACAATCTAATAGGATTGGCCCGAACTCGAGCAGGTTGGCCCGATTGACATCCCTAGTTGGGAGAAGTTTCTTTCTGAAAAAAACCTTTTATATATAACTTTTTAAATATATTTTTTTATTGTAAATTGACAACTACGTAATTTAACAGAATAAATCATAGAATAAAATAATATTTGGTATACCAATGCACATATTCTTTTGTTGGGTTCGTAATCATCTGATCACGCTGGAATTTTTTACTAGAAAGATTCGTGCTTTTATTCTTTTGGAGTTATGGTATGATTCGTTGCGTGCCCATAGACATAGAGCAAATGAAATTGATGATTTTCGTAAACGAAAATCACAGTTTACATCCTAAATTATTAGTTATTTATTAAAAATATTCATAATAAAATATCTAAATTATCTGAAAATTAATATAAGCATTCGTAATTATTGATAATAAAATATAAAAATTATCCGAAAATTAACAATAAAATTCTCGAGTTATTCCAATATACCTAAATTCTCAAAACGTCATATATTTTTAATAAAGTTTCCATGTCATTTAGAAAAAAACAGAATTAACATCCACACTAGTGCCCGCTAGGATATGTCTAAATTAATTTGTCGGAAATCGAACAACGAATTATTTTTGCTAGTTTTCTGATAGTTCGTGTATTATTGTGCATCATTATTGACAATTCATGTCTTGAACGTTAATAGATTAAGATATAAACTATTTTTTTCTTTTTTCATAATTATCTTATAATTATCGTAATATATCGATATTAATGGATGGGAAGCAAGGAAATATCTACCAAAATTTAAGTATATATTTATGAATATCAATATAGATAATATTGAACATTTTTGGCAAATATAGAGAAAATAGAGATATCATAATCTTAAGTTTTCAAGTTTGTATTGATGCCCATGTTGATATATACACATCCACCAATATTTTCGTAAAAACCATACCATATTTCCGTAAGCACTAATTTGGTGGTCCTTATTAATTATAAAAATTAATATATCCCTCAGAATTCATAATATCTTATTCACCAAAATAAAAAATAAAAAAAATCCTTAAACATGAAAACGAAATTTGAAGGGGGGGGGGGGGGGAATTAAATATATATAGCAAGCTCGAAAATAAAAGGGTTTAGAATGTACATACAAAATAAATATTCATATGCAATAATTCGTAAATATATATTTTTTTAATCGAGTCCTTATATTGTCTAGTAATTGGTATATTTTAGAGACTATTATATATGAATATGATTAAAATATAAAAACACAAATAGAGAATGCAGATTTCTGGTATCCGGTGTACTAAAAAAAAGGAGGTAGATGAAAGAACCGTGGTCCTATTTCTTATTAATAGACATTTAAGATACAATTTGTTGAATTTCTAACTATTTAGCTACATTAGGTCCATCAATTATGTCGACATTAATTGCTTTTAGATAGTTACTATAATTTTCGTTCTCATTTTTCCAGAATTGATATGAAGTGTGACAACTATTATTGAGCTATTTATGGTCTTCCACTCTACTTTATGAATCTAGTATATTTTGTCATGACATTAGGGCATTTATAAACGTGGAGCATTATGGAACACATCACGGCTAAAGTTTATGAATCTCAAAGCTACTTTGACACACATGAACACTCTATGTGCTCCTATATTCACAATCCAAGAGTACTATGGAGCACTTTACAGACATTGTTTATTTTTTCCATTTCTTATTTTTATAATTCTTTCTTTTATTAATATAATTTGCAATAATATATTGTAATTAAATTGATATGTGATTTAATTAAAAATACGAATTTCATTAAAATTAAGACTACATAATTAATTAATTAAAATCCTAAAATTACATAATTAAAATTCGAATTTCTCTCTAAGACTTTTCAAAAACTGGCGGTGCAATTCCTTTCCTCCTCGTCCATGTTAGATGTGTCTTTGCTTAACGTTTTGGCATACAGACTCCACAAAGCATTCACATTCGATTGTTTTATTTCCACCGTCATTTCATCCATTTTTTCCAATGCTCCACCACTTGAGGTCGTCGTCTTCCCCTTCCCCTTGCGCTTAGCCGCCTTTAGTCCGATCGGACGTCTTATACTCGACTGCCTACCAATGCTCGCATCTGCGTCTTCGCTCGGAACGGGCTCGGCCTCCCCACTTGTGGTATATTGGTCAGAGAATGTGTCCTTCGTTCTCTTCGGCCCGCCTGAACCTCCATTGTCCGACCAGTTTCGGTAGTGACGCACCTTCTCCCAAGTGTGAACGTACTTGAAAGGCTTGTTTGTTCTCTTGCTAAAAAATGTTGAGCGTCTCTATCATAATATTAGCTTCACCGCATCTGCATAATTTTTGGATTTCCAGGTTAACTCTTTCAATTGGGCATGAAGTGCACAAGATTTGCAGGTAGGGGTGCCTCGAGGACGTAGAGTGTTGTACCTCTTGGTAATTTTATCCCAAAAATTGTAGCCTTTTGAAAATTGGCGACGACTGCATCTTCAGAGATATCTACATACACTTCGAACAACATTCAGGTTACACTTCAAACAACATTCAAGTTTCAGCGGTAGTGTAGGTAACTTAGACATCATGGGAAGAAATCTCCACTTCATCGGAGAGTTTGATGCGGTCGAGATCTTGGGGAGAGTTGGAGGAGTCGAGACATGGGTCGGTTGAATGGTTTGAAACTAGGAAAAGAATGGTGGGTTTTTTCTATTGATGTTCAATCCGTCATAATTATAGGCTTTACGTGAAAAAAAAATTGTAATTGTTTTGGATAGTCTGCCACAGTGGAATTTACAAAAAAATAGAAAAAGAAGATGAAAAAAATGGTGAAAAAATTGAAGAAGAAGAAAGGAGAAAATGATGTGAAATGAAATGAGAGAGGTGGAATATAATTATAAGGGGATGTGGGTGAAATAAATAAAAAATAAAAAAGAAGGTAATTGTTGGCAGCCAACTGTCAAAAGAAAAATAAGGATTTTTTTATTAATTTGATATTTCAAAATTTAAAAATAAAATAAAATTAAAACGCGTTGAATTTCGCCCAGCCGCACGACGTCCACGCGTGAAGCTCGCGCGACGGCGATTGACTTAGCCAGGTGAAGGGCGTGCATGCTAGGCGGGAGGAGAGCGACGTGCTGCTGGGTTGTATTTTTCCACAGCCCCTCTACTGCGATGTATTACACTATGTGCTCCTCTATACGCGCACTAGGTACGAATAAATTATACACCGTTGCTGATGCTATTACATTGTAAATCGAACTTAATTTTTACCCTGAATCTACCTTTAGGTAATTAATGGTGACTTAATGATGTCTTATCCTTTTGTGTGAATCCAAATTAATTATGATAAATCCAACTTTATTTTATGTCATTGATTTGTAGCTCCACGTTCACGACAAAATCTTGTACTTCGTTATAAGACTTCATTCTATTTGTCGTGTTTTAAATTATTGAAATAATATGTAGCTGAATGTGTTTTAGAGAGAGAAGGTTCAAAATTTGCTTTGTAAAATATGTCGATATTTACTTTAATTTTATTTTATGTGATTGATTAATTATATAAATGAGATTTTTTGAATAGCGAGAGTATAGCTCCACATCACACTTTGGACTAATTCCCAAGTTAGAGATGTATAACTGCATCCACAAAACTATTTCGTTATCACTTAAATAGCCGGTTGATCGGATTTGTCAAATACGTCAAACAATAATGATAAATTTATATGTATAAATTATATATACATAATGTCTCTAAATTTTGAATAGAATCGGATGACTTTATTTAAATGGATTCTATTATTAATTTTATCATGCCACGACTATTTTGCCCCTACTACATATTTTTAGATATAATCAATATTAATTTTTCCATTTATACACTATTAGTTTAGAAATTTTTTGTGAACAATTAAATATAAACGTTGCTTTTTTTAATCATGATTATGAATTAAAATAAAAAATAATATATATCATTGTTAACATATCACAATTAATTAATTTAAAAAAGAAAAACAATTCAAATAAATTAGTCAGACGATATAAATTAATTGGGACTAAATTATTAGATAGTAATTTAAAATTTTATTTCAAAGCCAACCTTAAATTTTAAACCCATCTTTTATAAATTATATATAAAATTGAAATTTTTGTCATGATTTTTATTTCAAAATTATGCTTAATTTGTAACACATTTTAAAATTTGGGATTTAATAAATTGAAATTACCTTGTGTGATTATAACGTATTGTGATAATTATTAATTATAGTTTCACTCAAACTGCTACATTAATTCGAATAGGAATAACTAAAATATTTACCTTTTAAAATAAATGAAGTATCTTTTTACTAAGGAAATAAAACCTTTTCTTTTCTGAAATTAGAATTGAAAATATTCACTTTCTTAATTACCATGAAGAGAGTAAAATGTAAAAAAATTCAATAAAAAATGGATTAATATCTCAATTTTCAAAAATTATAAAAATAACAAAACTACCCCAATTATGCATATATATAATTATGTTAATTTATCACCACTCTACATCAAATTTATTCAAGTAAGTTAATTATCTATTAAAAGAAAGTAGATTAAATATTTACAAAAGTGTAGGAATTCAAAAAACAGAAAATGAAAGTAAATGTTGATTGGTCAAACTGATCTTTTGCAGCTACATTCCATATTTCATTTTTCTAAGCTACCAAGGTCAAGTTTCGGCTGAAATTATTTTTTAAACTGATTTTTTCAAATTATTTAATTGGTGAAATTGTGAATACAATATTTTAAATTGGGACGATGAAGTGCAGCTTAGTTGGTAAGACGTTTCTCCTCCAACCAATAAGTCGGGGGTTCGAGTCACCAGAGAGTAAATGGAGAACCATTATTGATCCTCTTTTAAAAAAAATATATATTTTAAATTGGAATTCTGTCAATACTTTGAACCAGAACGTACCTATCTACGACTACAAGTAGCTTAAAATAATTGAGAAAAGAAAAATAAATTTCTGCAACATACATAACATTCGTTAGGCTCGTTTGATCTTCCTAAATTTTGGGTTGAAATTTGAGCAACAAATGGTCCCATAACTTTCTTTGGACGTATACAACCATTACTGTAGTTACCTAAATTGCAGAGTTGATAATGATTCATTGTACAAAGACTTTATACTTGGACTTATGTAGGAAGAAAAATAGGTAGTGTGCTTAGTCACACAATTATGATCCCATTCAATTTTCCTTTATTTCTTTTTCTTCCTACAAGATTGTAAAAAGAGGTGGACTCTTATGCGAACAAATCCGACTTAAATCCGATCCAACAAATTATTATTACTTTTTATCTGTCGGTACGACACAAGAATTTTTTTCCCTACAAAATAGTTGTAAGTGTTAGATTGTGTTGATCAAAGTCCTTCAACGTTCAATCAAATATTTTTTAAAAAGTTCTCAATTAGAAATGGACACTAATTTTACATGGTAAATACCCATACAAATATATATATATATATATATGATTGCATTAGACTCAAATCATATTCTTAATGTATAATTAAGATTTAATATAATTTATTGGATTTAAAATTGAATGGTCATGATTTAAGAAAAAAATATATTATTATACAAGCATTAACAAATCATTATAGAGGTATAATATTAACCGTCTATTTATTTTGGTAGCTAGTGAAATTTTTTGCAATCTCTACACAATCATTATAGAGGATTTTTTGCAAAATATACACGTATTGCTCAAACTTGGATTCCAATTGTCTTCTTCCCAATAAACACTACCTCTCATCCAAAATATCTAACTGTCTTCTTCCACAAACGAAAAATGATTTATAACTCTGCATCATTATAGGAAATGCAATATATCATTCTATGTCAAAATTTGCATCATTATAATGAGCAACTTTCATTTTCCAATATAATTACAAATCTATCCTACCAAATACATCTTTAGAGATCTTTGCCACGCGGGCTATCTTTATATTGAAATAAATTCAAATTTCATAATTTAAAGGAAACATGTTAAAAAAATTGCAACTAAATTGATTAATTGTTTTTGTTTCCTTGTTTAGAGGCTGGAGCCCAGAATCACTACAGTCCATGCAAATGGAACTCGTCATCAATGATATTTACTATAGTTTTAGATTAGGCAGCAATTAATGCTGCAAGAGATTTAGATAATAGACATTGACCAGACATAACATTCATAGGAATTAAAATTGTAAGTACTGAAAAGGTTAATAACTAGTAGCATTTCATTCTCGACCAAACTCTATAGAAATAAATATTGTACTCATGACCAACTATTATTATTTTCACACCATATCATATATGTATTTATGTAGTTTCGTCCTTGGTTTCATTCATACCAAAACATATAGTTTCGTCGTTATATATGCTGAATAATGCATCTTTCGTTATAGTATTAGTACATAACATATATTACAAAAATATATCAGTTTATAAAAATTAAAAATAATACAAAAATCAATAATATAGATGAGTTATTAAATTCCCATTTATTTTATCGTTCTCAAAAGGTGGTCACAAAATTGGGGAAGAGAAAAATAGTTCCAAACAAGTGGCACTTTACTTTGGCCTTCTGGGGATCTGTTGAACACATCAATCTGATGAAGCAACAAAAATTCCTCCTAAGTCCTAACTTCATTATAAAGATCAACAAATAGAAATTAAAGTTAAAGATGTTCGCTTTTCCCTATTCCCATGGGGATGATTTGTCTTTCCCTTTACCATCACCACCTTAAAATTTCTGCTTCTCATTTCGATCTCGAATCTTCTCTCTCTCTCTCTCTCTCTCTCTCTCTCTCTCTCTCTTCTTTCTTTTTTCTTCTTCTTTTTCCTTTATCAAAATCTGTCACTCTCTTACCAACTTGGGATCTAACCCTCCCCCCATTGTCTTCTTTTTCAGTGTTTGTCTCCATTCCAAATCCTGCTTTTTTTCCACAAATTCCCACAAAAATTTACAGCGTCGAATTCAATAAATCGGAAAGTAACTAACAGTAACATCTTCAAATATAGTATGATCAAAGAGCATAAGTTAAAAACACAATGCACAACCCAAGTCCTAAGATAAAATTTGAAAAAAACAACATATAAAAAAAATCACCAAATCTTATTCATCCCTAATCATCGAATCAAACCACTAGCTATAGCACAATTCGTATCGAAATGAGTAGTCTCGTACACCGGTAGCTCCTCGCTATACCTATTGATCCCGAAAAACGCTAGGTGATCGAGCTCGAACAAGTCCGAGCTTGAATCACTAAGACAGTCCTCTTCGTTATCGTCCTCGTCCACATTGTAAAAAACACCACCCCTTTTACCATTTTGTCTTTGTGCGACGAGCTCGACCTTCTTGCTCACCTTCATCTCTGCCGGGGGTAGCGGGGGCCGCCCGGACCTGCCCGAGTCCCCACTATGCACACTCTTGTGCCTGCACGACCACAAATCTCCGTCCACGACCACGCTGACGGGATCAAACCCTACCGTCCTCCGCTCCCCGTCCCTCATCTTCTCCCTCGGCCGAGACGAGTACTTGCTCAAACACGACCTCGAGAACGACGAGGCCGACGAGCACTCCGTGGACGGGCCCGCCGCCGACCTATCGTCGCGAGATTCAAGATTCCTCGACTTCTTCCCATTGACACTGCTAAAAAGCGAATTAATAAAGCTCGTGAGTCTCCCACCGGGAGAAATCGGCTGCTTCACCTTCTTCAAATTAGCATAAATCTTCAACGCCCTCGATTTCGACTTGATCAAATCATCCTCGACCGCTCCGGTTTGAAGATTATCATCAAACTTGCGGTCCAGTCCGGACTTGGATGCGATTCGGACCGGTTTTGGCCTGTTCGCGAAGCAGGAGACCTTCGGCTTGGACCGGCCAGTCGAGCCGAAAAATTCCGTGTCGGAAGAGGAGAGCGCGCCGGAGCTGTCGGAAGACGACGACGTCGAGCTGAAGAATATGACGTCGCTGTCATGAACAGGTTTAGTGTCGACTTCTTGAATGAAGTGATGTTTTTTTCTCGCTGCGGATCTCTCTTTAGCATCTTTTTCCATCCATTTTTCGACGAAGCATGTTCTTCGAGAACTCGCGGTTGACTTGTAGCCGTTGAGATCGTCGGTTTTCTCGACATTTCTGTCGATTGAACGGTAGATTTCGTCGAGGAGAGTGGATGAGAAAGACGGCGGATTTTTGTCGTTTTTTACTGATTTTTGGCTTTGATCTCTACATAGTTTTTCTCGAGCATACATTTTTGGCTGATGCAGTATCTGATATTTTCGGGGCTATTGCGTAGGAGAGAAAAGGGTGGGAGGGAAAGGGAGTATGAAGAGAGAGAGAGAGATGAGAGTGAAGGAGCTTGAGGTTGAAGATGAATTGGAGAGAATGGAATAGAAGATAGAGGAATATAAAGGAGTCAGCACGCGCGGTCTAAATTTAAGTCCTTGCCAACTTGGAGTTTCATTCTTGTATTATTATTGAATTTTCCAAAAACTTCTCCCTTTTCCTTTTGTAATCCAATTTATTGATTAAAATAAATAAAATTTATATGGGAAGTAGCGTAATAGGAAAATGTTTTAAAAAATTAATAGATCGAATTCCTTCTCTAAATTAGTTACCAAAATGAATGAGAGAAGTTATGATCTTGCTTGGATTAATTTGGAGGGGGAATGTTTTTTAGATATGAATTGAAGTTTATTCCATTTTTTTTGCATATTTACATATAGCGTTACTTAAGAAAAAGGAATAAGTCCTTAAAAAGAAAGTAAAACTTTGTATAAGGTTGATTTAAATTTGCATCAAATTGTTGTTTAAAGTAGAAAAAATTTACATGCATGATTAGTCATATATACACTTCTTTTTTAAAAGATGAGGAATTTGCGCTCACATCTTTGTGAGCACACCTTTTCTTTTATTCTCAAATAATGAAATTCGGACGGTCTATATACGTCTATTGGGTAAACTTCAATCTTATATAATTGCAAACTATATAAAAAATATAAATTGTCCTAGACAAATTTTATTTAACGAATTGAAAGTGACAAATATATATCATTTTGAAAGTTAAAGACTTGAACTTAAAAGATCCAACACTATTCACCTAGGCCAACTTATTAATGAATATCCGAACCATTTTTTATTGCATAACTAAGAACTAATCTAGAGCATCTATTTTTTAGATCTAACGCTTGATTTGTATGTCACGTGTCACACGTGAAGAAAATATCTTCAATTGTTGATTTTCTGCAATAATTTCAATTCAACTGCAAAAATCAAATATTTGTTCAGAATAATGGGTGGTGGATTTGTGGGAAGATTACGTGTATAATGATTTCCTATTTTCATGGCAACTTCCAAAAATAAAATCATGTTCATTTGATTAGATTCCCATTATACCCTTTAATGATATGTACATCAACGATTAGTCATACGTAATATCCGCAAATCATGGACGTTCAAATTCAAATCCTAAGGCCTAGATTAGTTCTTAGTTATGCATTAAGAATGTGTTCTCACTTTAACCTACCCATATATATATATAAACACCACATCCATCATCTAGCTTAGTCTCAGAGATACAAATATATGCTTTTATAAAGCACATATATGTGTGTGTGGGGTAGAGATTCTGATTTACTGAAAGTTGAAAGTGCAGTTTAGTGGCTGAAAATAGTTACAGAAAACCAATCTTGTTTAGTGTACTAACAATTTGTTGTTTCACTTCTTTTGGAAAGAAAAAAGCTGTTGATTTTGGAAGTTGAGAAAAGGAAACATGCCTGTTAAATATAACTAAGCGACTAATTGGGATTTTAAATAAAACGAATATTTTAGTGTTTCTGTTTTTAATATTGTGAGTTAGATAACCCGGTGTATGTTAATATAATGTAGAAATTTGTTATCCATTATATTATATTATATTATATTATATTATATTATATTCCGCATAGCTTAAAACACAGTATAATATATTTATTGCTCCAGTACATATTTTCCAAAAAAATAAGAATAAAGAAGTGATAGAAGAAAGCAAAATAAATTAAAAATAAATTGATGCTAAAACAAAGTAATTTCTGATAGTTGGGTTATTAATAAGATATGAAATATGGACTAAGTGAAATTCACCCAATAAAGCAAAATTAAAGTAGATTTGTAAGTATTATTTTTTGTAAAAAAAAGGATGCAGATGAGAGAAGAAAACAAATTAAGGATTTGGTCGAGGATATAATGATAATTATCTTGTCACTTTCTTTTACCGGGTGCAATGCAAGTTAGGAATATCATAGCTATTGAAGTTCAGTTTCTTGCGAGAGAAACATTCAAATTATATTAACTTCCTTCACAACATAAACCAATTTTCAGCCATAATTCTATTTTTCAACTATTATGTTAGCGGCATCATTTTCAGCCCCAACACCTCTAATGAATTTCCAAAATTTCAGCCTCATACAAATTCAATCACAACTCTATTTTTCATTTCATTATTTTTCATTAATCTCCAATTTCATATAATTAATTATACTGTGATATTTGTAAAATCAAAATATATAACTAAAAAATTGAAATTTACTTAATTAAAATTCAAAATTACATGATTTAAATTCTAAAATAAAAAAAATTCTTTTTAACATCTAGTTAATATTCTAATTAATAATTAATGATAATTGCGTTCCAAACACAAAGCGTTGAAGTAAAATAAAAAAAAAGAAAGAACGAAAATAAATGAAAAAGAAAGAAAGGAAAGAAAAAGAATAAAGAAGGAATAAAAGAAACGAAAAAGAAGGAAAATAAAGAAGGAAGAAAGAAAAATAATAAAGAAAGAAGAAAAGAAAAAAAAACCGACAAAGAAAGGAAACACAGGGTTGTGGTTGCTTGCAGTGCCGCCGAAAACTCTGCCGCCGCCGATCGCCCCTTCTTCGTCGCAGCCAACGGCCACCGCACCCCTCCCGCAACGCTGCTGCTCACACCCCGGCCTCTGCAACTCTTCTGGCGGCCGCAAATGAGGCACTGTTGCCCATGCCCTAATAGATACGGCATTACCCCTAAATTTGTGTTATAATATGATACTCTATTATTTTGAGACATTGATTATTTTAAAATCTTGTGTACAACAATTAATTAATTACATTCAAACAAAAACTTATATCATACTTATATTTGGATCAAATCATATTTGATGGCATACTATTATTTTGTTGGCGTTTCAATAATGATTACGCCTCAAACTTGACTTTCTATATGAATTTTGACCTATTAAATGATTTTATACAAGATTTTCCCTAAATTTAGGTACACAAATTTTCGCGTTTTATTTCAATGAGCCCTCACAGTTTCTTTTTTCCATTTAACTTTTCATTTTTATGTATCAAAGTCTATTATAATTATAGAATTGTTATATATTTAATCATTGGGTACTCAAACTTAGAGGAGGGGAAAAATACCTACATTCCAGACTTATCATACCAAAAAATATCGAAAATATCGAAATTTCGGTAAAGTATTATACTGTACTAAAAGGTTACGATTACGGTATAAACTTTAATGAAAGTAAGTGGGTGGTCAACTATTGGCTACTTCAAATTTGGCCAATTACGTAATTGCGTGTATACAACTTTAAATTGAGAATTTGCAGACTCGAATTTTGGCTGTGATGAGTTGTATAAATTAATTGATCGTGTCAAATTGTATATATCGAATGATAAGTTGTTTATTTTTCGAGTACTTAGGCAGACACATAAGAAATAAGTTGTTTTAATAGAATATTATAAGTACAAATGTATAGTATGATACTTCGCTCTATAAAAATAATCACTTATATTTTAGAAATAAGAGGTCCATTATTATCCATAATAGAATATAATAAGTACAAATGTATAGTATGGTACTTCGCTCTATAAATAATCACTTATATCTCAGAAATAAGAGGTCCATTATTATCCATAAACTGAATGGACCGACAAAATGAAACATCCAACCTGCATCTTTTAAATTATTAGATAACAACCCCAAAAAATCCATTAAATATTTTCTTAATGAGAAGTGAAAAAATAAATGAAAATGAAATAGCACCAAATGTTCTTCTTTTGGCCTATTGCAGTTACATGATAAGGAATTGTGTCACATTGTATTGATTAATAATTAGTTGGTGTGTGCATGTGCACGCCTCTCTAATTGTAGCAGTTTGGTAGGAAAATTATTCAACGCGTTACATATTATATTATCCAATATTAGAGCACACAATAAAATAAATAAATATTGGTATGTTAAATTGAGTAGAGACAAAAGATGCCTCCTACTTGTTTCACCAAACCTCCTACAACTTTAAAGGAAAAAATAAAATGGCTCCACCTACAATTTATTCTTTGTAGTTAGAACCCAACAATTTTGGTTATGGAAGTAAGTACTACTAAAATTAAATGTGTTGAAGGGTATAGTGGTAATATCTCTGCATGTTAGTTAAAGATGCCATGATATAGTACCCTTTTATTTATTGTTTTTAATTGGGGGTAATGCATTGACGTCTACTTGAATCTGCATGAAATAAAAGTTTAACTAGGGTGGGTTGGTACGGTATATCGTATCGAAACTGCCATACCGTATACCGTACCATAAATGCCGGTATGAGTAAATATCATATCGTTACCTTACCGAATTTTTTGGTATATCGAATTCCGGTATTACCGAAATTTCGCTATGCAGACCACAACCCTCACAACGTATGACGTTGTTTTGGCGCCTCGCTACGTGAAGTCGCTCGCTAGGATGGATCAATTGGGGTACCCCAACTTCCGGTTCTGCTATAGGGATGCTTGAGGCTTTTTGGATCCTCCTCGTTCCCCAGATTCACTGGTCATTTCACCTCTTTGTGATGTACTGGTTATTCTTTTTTGGGCTTGGTCACTTTTGGGCCACCCCATATGTTTGTTTCCATATATCTTCATAGTATAGGTTTCGATGGATCGTTCGGTTCATTTGTTCATGTTGGGCCCCTTTCTAGTTCTTTTAGTGTGATAGGTTGGCAAAACTCGGTTTGTGGGTTCCGCCGTTCTAGCTCCATTTCGTTGCTTTGGGATCAAGTCACTTTTAAACTTGGTTCATGTACGAGACACACATGATTTATGTTTTGATATCGACAAATTGAGAGTCTGCCTAATCCCCCACCCTTAGAAATATTTTGAGAAAAAAAGTTATTACTTCTAAGAAAAAAATTAAATTGTAAATCATGGTAACTTTTGTCATTAGGAGATGTAAATAATACGATAAAGAGATGTAATTATCAGAAATAATTTGCCAAAGAGAGAGGCAAAATTACGTACAAGGGCAAAATAGAGAAAAGCCTGGAAATATTTACTATAATGATGGTCATTTTTCAAAAAATCTGATTTCAAATAAAAAAAGATAAAGCTTGAGTTTTAATTATCAGGGTGTACGGTATAATAATATTATATTTTTTTTCCTTCCAGTTAGTTATATGCATATTGTTTGATCTCAAGAGATTGCTCATCAGTCGCGATCATGGCAGCATCAAAATCGAAGAATTATATGTCTATTAATATTTCATTTTTTTATTAGTTCTTTTCATGCATGAAGTCAATTGTTTTTTTTATTAAACGAATATACCATTTACGAAATACCGACAACCTTTTTATGTTCTATATTATATAATACTAGTTAATTAACTTTGTTCTCAAACGTTATTATCAAATCAAATAATCAATCATACAAAATGTTTATCGAATTTTCAAATTAAAAGCCTAACAACATCAATAATACAAAGTCATATGACGTTGATTTACTTACATATACAAAGTTAAAACAAGTAATGTGACATTACTCCATATATTAAAACTGAAGATCCTGTCAGCATGACTCGGGCATACGACAACACATAGTTGTCGAATTTCAAATTAAAAGCCTAACCACATGAAAAAAATACCAAGTCAAATTCTATTCGAATATGACAAAAGTAAAATATTACTCATATATATCAATGACGTTGATTTACTTACATGTATACACGTAAGTTAAAATAAGTAATGTGACATTACTCCATTTATTGATCAAGAAACCCAATGTGCACGATTCGAACATACGATAACGACCAACACGCACATTACCGCGTGATCTCGCATGGGAGGTGTGTGGAAATACAAACATCATTAAACGCAAACAAGAAAGTGAAATCTTGGAATCAATTGAGTTAGCTAATTAAAATCAGAAAATGGGGCATTTTGGTTCGTGGATTGCCACGTATTTGCCCCCATAATCCTTACCAAGATCACATGCTTTTTCCTCTTTTTTGGATTGGTTAATGCACATTTATTTAATTTCGGATGTTATATTAAATGCAAAGTATATGTTTTTTGAGGCAACATCACTTTCTAAGCAGAGACCTCTGCGTTTTGGTCACTCTATTGGGGTTTTTGTTTTTATATTTTTTGAAGTAGCAAAGTATGTGTGCATGTGTTGCAGATATTGGACCAATTCTGATCTTCTGGTTTGATCGTGTTACGCTTTGATCTCAAAGAAGATTATGCCTTCACAAAGCTTCTAATCGATCTCATTCGATCGTCCTTTTCTTTAGCTATTTATATTCAGTATAAGTGTATTCTAGGCAGTGGCGAAGCCAGGATTTTAGTTTTGGGGGGGCCCAAGAAGAATTTTAAAAAATTAAACATAAATAATATTATATAAATTAAATTATAATATTAAAAAAATAGTTAATTTTCAGCTAAATTCGATACTTAAAACGCAAAACGCTAATTCTAAACGAAGATAATTAGCTACAAAAATTCATGCAAAGAACTAACTTAATACCAAAAAGAGTCAAATGGCCATTAAAAAATCCAACAATACATGCTGTATCACAACACAAATTTATAATAGTAGCAACAAATGCGAACAACAGCAACGAAAGGATTGCGCGGGAGTAAGGGAGGTGGAGCTAGATTAACAATATTTTTGATATTAAATATTTTTTAATCTATAAATAATAAAAATTACTAAAATACCCCTACGTTTTTTCAAAATTGGTGGGGGGCCCATGGACCCCCCATATCTCCATGTGGCTTCGCCACTGATTCTAGGTAACTCGCTTATATTAACATAGTTACTTTTTTTTTTCTTAACACTTATAGACATTTAGGTAATTTATCAATTGATCGGTTATGGTAAGTTACAGATTTTATGAAAATTGATAATGCTGAGACGTGGGATATTATAAATTCAATATTATGTTCAAGTATATTTTCGAATTTGTAATAGTCCATTTTATTTTCTATGACAACTGATACACATGTTCACTCACCTAAAATATCTCAATTTAAATTTCATATAACTCTCTCGATTTGAATTATTTTTTCACAAACCATATATCAAATTAAAAGTAATTTTATTAGGATTCTATTGAAATCATAATTCCATATGTTCACATGAAGAAATTTGTATGAAAAAATAGAATATATAAGTGTATCGACAAACTTGCGTTATAATGAAGTAAATTTATTGCTATGATGATATACATTTCATGTTATGATGATATAAATTCAATGTTATAATGACGTTTTTCAATATTACATTCAGCGAACTTGCGTTATAAATTTGAGTGGAGATATTTTACAGTTATTATCTCATGTTTTTGTTGTAATCATACACGTTTAGTTTAAATCATGATTAATCATTTTTAAATCAAATGGATTATATTTTGTTTTAGTTATGCACTAAAGGTATAGTTTGACCTAATATATA
>JAYDZE010050304.1:0-26226 GCA_034509125.1 Monilaria moniliformis | reverse complement strand
ATTATAATTAAAAATAATTTAAATATTTTACATATATCATATACATTTTAGACCCTTTTAAATTGAATAAAATTAAATAGTCTACACTTATTATAATAATTTTGGATTCTTAGATCTCCAAATTATATGATTGTTAGAAATTCATATATTCTAAAAGTCCAAGTAAAAAGAAGCCCCAAAATTAATACAAAAAAATAAAAATATAAATATATAGGTCTTTACACAATAGTTTCTTCTTTTAAGTTTTAACCAATTGATAAAATTTTCCCTCCAAAATGGCAAAATTATAAATACTTAGAAAACTCTCCTTTTATATATGTATAGATATATATAAATACCTATCCTAGCTAGAAGGCTTTGAGCAGATTCAAATTCTTTTTAGAAAAAGCCGTACAGCTTTGTAGTACTCTCTCTCTCACAGCTTTTCGTAATTCATCATAAAAAAATGTTAGCACGAGCTTGAGCCCCACATAAGACACCCAAATGATTCAAATGAATATATCTATATAGATCATCAAGATCTACTCCCTAATTTTTTATTAAATATTTATTTTGATATTCTTTTAATTTTCTAATAAGTGTTCCATTTTAAAATTCATTTTACCTATATTTAATATCTTTTGGAATTTGATAATTAGTTGTATAAGTATGCATTTATCATATTAATTGATAAGGTTAGAAAGGTAAATCTAGTTAAGTGCTTGGTATGTGTACTACGGAGGGAGTAAGTTGAACTATAAAAAATATAAAAATTTGGCTGACAGATGACAGCTTTTAATGTTTCTGCTTCTAGAATCCAATCTCCATTGTGATATACATTATTAAGCATCAATAATTTTGAGTAAGCTTGCCATAAATAGGGTGGGGTGTGACATCCTAAACTGCTATTATTAAAGGCTTAGCCAACTTTACTGACCGTGTCGACTCTCCCTCTCTTTCCAGACCATCCATCATTATCCATCTCGTGCATCATCAAATGATGCTGTATAAGCATTAATACCATCCTAATTTAGTAAATTTATGGGACCTAGGCTATATTAGATAACTGATTAATACCGTTGCAGGTTCAAAGGTTGCGAAGAAATATTGTCAAACGATTTAGTCTTGATCAAAATTGATAATTGTTGGTGGAAAAAAATGATAGTCGCCTTTCTTGATATAAAAAAAAATAGGAATAGCCGAAATGGAAAAACATATCACTGAAATTGTGTAATATGGATAGATTTAATAAGGCATGTTACTAGAGAAATTGTATAATGTGAGATAACATTTGTGGTATTATGCTTTAAAAAAACAACTGAAGTATTATAGTTAAGTATGAAAATTTTGTTAAAGTATATATACTATAAAAAACCGTGTTTATCGAGCACCATTTTGGTTGCTAAAGTGGCCACAACACTCAGCAATGTTAGTTTAGCGATCACCTTCTGAGCATTTATTGTGCTCGGTACTAGGATCGTTGCTTATTTACCGAGCACAACGTTATTCACCTACCAAGCGCGAAACAATGCTCGGTATATTACGACAAAGTATAGACGATAAGACGCGACAAATTACCGAGCACCCATGGTGGTCGGTAGTCTACGAGAATGTAGGGACGACAAGTGATGTTTGGTTTCCGAAAACCAGCTGTGCTTGGTAGGTGGATGTCGGCGAGACGATGTTACCGAGCACACAGTAGTGGTTAGTAATGTACATAATCGACGAGACGACATTACCGAGCACGGCACAAACAACTTATCGAGCAACCGCGGTGCTCGGTAATATTACTCCATGTTTGAGTTCAAGATCAACACTATAAATTTTTGAGGTACTAGCATTGTTTCATATCATAAATCACGTAGTGGAAAATAATCAATTAAAGAGCAAAACCTCATAAAATCACGCAGCAATTAAAGGTGAATCACGCCGAGACAAAATGAGATGAATTGAGACAATACAAGGCAAATCACGCTGAGCCAAAGGGTCTAGCAACACCAACCTAAGTGGTGGAGGCAATGGGCGTAGCGTGGAGGCGGCTGCTTGGAGGCAGAGTGAATGAGGTGGGGCGGAGAGAGTGAGGCGATAGTGGTAGCGGGTGACCAGAGCAAACGAGACGACGGTGGTGGAGGCAGAGCAAATGATGTGGCGTTGACTGATAGAGATAGTGAGATGGAACGTGAGAAAGTGAGTGATTATTAATTAAACCAATACTTTACGAGCACCCATGTGCTCGATAATCTTTAAACATAAGATTACCGAGCACAAAGCTGCTCGGTATGTATCAAATTTCAAAAATTCCAAGCACAGGGCAGGGTGCCCAATAACATTAATTTTGGGGTTTACCGAGCACACTGTGCTCGGAAATTTTTCTACCAAAATTTTTACACAAAAAAACATGTTATTTTTAAGATCTCAATTTTTACGTGAAATTCACCCGGTCAGGTGGGTAGTAGTGCACTAACTCACACGGCCGGGACTGACTATCTGGAATCCATCGCATCTTCATCACGCCACCCGACCAGGTGAAACGTCGCAAGCCAACATATTCGGTCAGGTGCGAGTAAGTTACCGAGTACTACGGTGCTTATGTGTCGAAGTTAAACAAATACCGAGTGCTCGGTAGTTTTCCGCAAAAAATTTGCCCCAAAAAAATAAGCGTATTTTTTCGTGAAATTTAGCCGGTCGGGTGGGTAGTGGTGCACTAACTCACCCGACCGAGTCCGACTCTTTGGAATCCATCGCATTTTCATGACGCCACCCGATCGGGTGAAATGTTGCAAGCCAAGATACCCGATAGGGTGGAAGTAAGTTGCCGAGCACTACGGTGCTCGGTATGTGTCAAAATTAAACAAATACAGAGCATAATTGTCACAATACTAAGTAAAATATAATAATAATTGTTGGGACCCAATAAATTTAACAAATACCGAGCACAATTGTCATTGGACTTGATAGACTACCAAAAGGGGGTACGGGGCAGGCTAGGGGGTACGGGGCAGGCTAGGTGTCCGACTCTTTGGAATCCAGCGGTTCGATTCTGGTTCCACGCATAAGAAACCAAAACCAGCGGTTGAACCGGCGGTTTGGAACCGCCGGTTCTGCGGTGACAGCTAGGGGGTACGGGGCAGGCTAGGTGTCAGAAAACCAGCGGTTTCTGCGCCAAAACAGACGTTTCTAATATGTTGTAGAACTGTCGCGACTTGTTATTGGGAGGTTCCGATGTGTAAGTAGGTAGAACATATTGTTCTGGATACTGCGCCTGAAAATGAGAAGGATCAGGACCGATTGTACGTTCCCACACATCTTACACCATTTGTTGATATGGATTTGGCGCCGGATCGAAATGCATCGATTCACTGTATCCTGAACTAGACGATGCTCCTATCTTATAATGAAATCTTCAATCGTAATAATTTCAGATAAATCCCTATATCAAAAGGTGCTCATTCACCGTGTCCCTAGGAAGAAATCTATTATTATCACAACATGCACGTAGACCTCTGATTTTCGAACCATCCATTTTAAAGGAATGTTGCACGATAAAATTTGTAAATGTATCTACATCATCAATAAAATCCTGATTATATTCTCAAGTTGAAAATTTTCTCAAATACATATATTCTCTTCCCAGAATAATATTCACTTCACTCACTACCCTACCATACAAAAACAAAATAAATAAAAACACATACCAAAATACATAAACTAGCAACTGTCTTAAACAATCTAGAGATATAAACAAAGAAAATAAATTTGTACCTTTACAACATAGGAAGCGGTGGCGGGAATCAGAGAGGCAGAGACTAGACGAGATGGCAGCGAGACGGGGCGGCGGAGGGATGTACAGACACATGAACAAACAAAATGGGGGATAAAAAGTGAAAAATAACGAAATAGGAAAGAGCTGCGATAGTTTAAATTAAAGTTAACGAGCACAGGTTGCTCGCAAAAAGGTCATCAAAACCATTACCGAGCACACGTTGCTCGCAAACTGTCGGAAAAACAATTACCGAGCACATGCGTGATCGCAAACTATCGGCGAAACCTTTACCGAGCACACACGTGCTCGGTATGGGTCGGCTAAACGTTTACCGAGCACTAGGTGCTCGCTACGTTCATGCGACAGTTTTCCGAGCACACATGGTGCTCGGTAAGTACAATTTTTTTTAGTCTATTTTTGTTCTGCTTAATTACAAAATAAGGGAATAATTGGTTACTAAACATTATTTTTATTCATTGTAAATGGCATTAAACTGACAAGCTTTACAAGTCTCATTTGATACAAAATACTTTACAAATATTCATTGATACAAAATATTTAAATTGTAAAATATAAAAAGTATATCAATAAAAAAACATATCTATAAACTTTTCAAAGGTATGCCAAGTTAAGAAATTTCATTCGGAGCGTTCCATTAAAATTTTTATAGATTGTTTTTGTATTTAAAGATTTTATATCCTCACAATTCTATTCTATTCTCGACCCAACCTTTTTCTTCTTTCGACATGTTGTTCTTTTCCTAACAACATGTTTTCTTCTCTTGACACAAATCCTTCTTCTTCCACCTTTTCAAAAGACGACTTCTTGAATTTAAACTTCTCTGATTGGGGCGTCTCGGATAATTTGTCCATGTCATCTTGATAAGCCCCAGCCACATCATCATAGCCACAATATGCTGACTATATTCACAGAAGCTTTGTTTTTAAAGTTTATAGATATGTTATACAAAAAAAAAGAGGTGGTGAGGTTGACTGGAATTCCGTCAGTGGTGGCGGCATTGGAGCGGGGCGGCGAGGCGGCTGGAGCAGAGGCAACAATAGGAAGGCATGGTAGAGGTGGTCAGTGCAACAGAAGGGGCGGCATGGCGGCTGAGGTTGAACGGGGTGGAGTTGGGGCACCATGGCAGAGGCGACGGTGGAGCGAGGGATGTGGGGGTGGCGGTGGAGGAGATGGGAAATGTGTGAAGTGGTGTTGTGTTTTGGGGCAGCTCTAGGCTCCAATTTATAAACAATTATTACTGAGCACTTTTGCTCGGTAACGTAGCACCAAATTATTGGTGGGTCTGCCATTACCGAACACCTGGTGCTCGGTGGCACTTTGCGAGCACGGGTTGCTCGCTAGAGTTTCCCGAGAAGTTTTGGCACCAACATGTAACGACCACCGGCCGATGTGGTCGGAAGATAACCGCTAAACCTTACCATTACCGAGCACGACTTTGTTGGATAACAAATAGCAAGCACTTGGTGCTCGTTAAGTCTTTCCCGAGAAATTTTACCGCCAACTCTTTTGACCAAGTGCATACGTGATCGGTAAGGGGTCGCTAACACCTGACTTTTCCAAGCACATGGTGCTCGCCGATTTACCATGCACGTCGGTGCTCGGTAAGTGGTCGGAAGATTTCTCAACAATAATTAGAGGTGAATTTTTCCGACTGATTTATCTTTGCTCGCTAAGTGCTCAATAATTCTCACATTATTGTCGGTAAGTGTTCGGCAGGTGCTCGCAAAATGACGAGCAATCCTATGCTCGATATTTAGCGTCTTTTTTTTAGTGATAATAATACTAACTCGAGTTAAAATCTCAATGTCAAAAATAGGTTTTATATTACTTATTCTTAATTAGATCGTATATAGAGTACGTAATATTTTGTATAAAAATATATAATAGTCGGACGCATGGACTTGGCATTTTCATATTTCAAAGACGTGTGTATATACCAACCTTTTTCGTACACAAATTAACCAGAAAAAGTTATTGCTTGTGAAATCTTATACCAATTCTGATTTTGACTCTAAACGACAAATGCCCCGAATTTTACATATTAAGATAATAACCGAAGGTATTTATATATGAATGTCACAAGATGCTCAATTTTAAAAATAGTAATCATTTATGCGTATTAAAATACTTCGGAATGTTGTACGTAGCAATTATTAAAACCATGCAACTACACTACATATGTATAAACTAGTCTCAAGCAACAAGAAAAAATAAAGATTAAAAATAAAATAAAATTAGCACAACACTGCAAGCAAATTTTACCTAGAATTCTGCAATTCTTTTGCAACCACGTGGAAATAAACTAAATTATGCAAATCCAATTTTTCCTCATTAAACATTTTATTTTCTTAATAATATTTGTTCTTGTTTTTGTGCCAAGCATGGAAATTATTAAAATCTAAATTAAAAATAATCCCTTCTTCTTGCCCTTATCCCTGCCACCGGAAAATATCGAACCCAAGCCAAACAGATTCGCGGAAGGAACGTTCAGGACCGGGTTAATTTTGACTGAGCCGTTATAACCGCAGTTGCCGCCCTTCTTCAGCGGCGGCTTATGGTAGTTACTTGACGGAGACTGCTTTAAGGCGCTGTTTGGCAACGAGTATTTCTGAAAATTCTGCTTCTGATTACTCGACGGCGAGCGCGAGCCGGTCGAGTTGCTCCGCGACAGAAGCGGCAGCGGGCACAACGTCCTCGCGTAACCGCTGCCGCAGTTCAAGCTGGCGCTCCGCTTGAACCGCCAAAACGCCGTCGTCGCTGGCCTCTGATTCTGCTTCTCCGAAACGGTAATTTTTGGAGTCCTTCGCGGTGGTGGGGGCGGAGAAAGAGGAGGCGCCGCCGATCTGAGAACCGGCGGTGGTAATCGTTTTTTGATCTGGATCGGGAGGATTTTTCCGTCGGAGAAGAGCTCGTCGGCGGAGGAGGATTCCTGGTCGAAACTCTCGCGGAAAACGCAGAAGTCGAAATCAATGCTGGAGAAGGAAGACGACGACCGGACACAGTGGTCGACGGCGACGACGTCATTTCGGAGATCATGAGAGAATGAGATCCGAGGGCTGATCGCGGCGCTAGGGCTGTCGGGGAAGACTTCGACTGCCATTGTTAGTAGGTTTTTCGTTGCAGAGGTGAAAACATCAAACAGTTGGTGGGCGTGTTTGGAGTGATAATGGGAGGAGAAGGTTTTAAAGGTGGAAAACCTAACGTGTAGAGAGAATTGAAATGGAAGTAACTGTAATTGTGGGACTCTTTGCATGGAAATTTTATTTTTAAATTATTGTTATAAAAGAAAACTGATTTATTTTTTATTTTTTATTTTATTTTTTGGATGATGGAAACTATTAAACTCCAAAAATTTCAGCCTCAGAAATACAAATAAAAAATTATCTGATAAATATTAAATTTATAAAATTAAATATATTTCAGAAAAATAGATTAATGTGGGTGCTTGCGCTCACCACAAACTCCCCCTAGCTCCGCCCCGAGCCACGGCACGGTAAATGAAATAGATTAATTGTGGGGTTTGTTATTCATTCGTGCTCTTACTTCGATTTCTTCTTCCTTTTGTTAGTTTGGAGAGGGGCCATTGAGACTCGATTTGCTCTTTTAATTTTCTTACCTTCATGTCAGATGCATTTTTTTTTATATATTTTGGGACCTCACATCTGCCAAACATGATAGGTGAATGTTGCAAATGAAACAAACAAGTATCTCACATATGAATTTCTATTAGTAAACTATACTTGAAAAATTAAGCACGACAAATTCGGATCTATAGAAATATTTATATAATTCAAACCTTGAACACCCGCTCCGCCATTAAACCATACCCAAGTAGCCTAAGGTGCATTTTGATACTAATATTGTTACTTGAGATTAAAACTAAGAAGCATAAGTGATCATAATAAATAAAATAATTGTTGAAATATACTATGTGGTTTTAATATATATCGTGAGTCTTTTACACCACACTCATATATATGTATATCTAATTAAAGTGTGAATATGGAGGGAGTGAATAAAATAAGATATGATGGTGGTTGTGTAGGGGTGGGGTGTAGGAGAAAGTAAAGAGGAAGGCATGCTTTGTGTTTATAGCAGAAATTGGGACATAATGAAGTCACACATGTGCTTCCAACAATAACCTAAATAATTATGCATGCGGTTGCAGTTGGTACACATATATCTGGCAACGTAGCCCACTCCCACGCTCAACTATTACATATTTTCACAATCCTCATCTCCAAAACCCAAAATTTATTATTAAATGCTCTCACTTCATAATGGTCGCATTATTTTATGTGCAGGACATTAGCATTCAATTATCCACATGCTCTTCCATTTTATATTTAACTTATTCTGTGCTTTATTTAATCATCTAAGCTAATTTCTTATTTATAAGATCAAACACCCCCCTTGCATTTGGGTGACGAAAGAATGAAAGGATGATGAGATTTGAATTCTAAACATTTCACTTACAGATAAAGATAATAAATGAATTTAAATTATACATGTCTCGTTTTTCTTATAGAAAAAATTAACAGATGTTAAGTGCTCTATATATATTTTTTCTTAGGGTTAATTATAGTTTATAACTTAAACTTTGAGCAAAGTTCATTTATAATCTTAACTATCAAAAATATTTATCAAAATCCTTCAACAAGATAAGAAACTTAAATAACCTAAACTTTTGGTGTGAAGTTTAATTTATAGCTACAACTATCAAAAATATTTTAAATAGCTTCAATTTTGCTCCATAGTTGATTTATGGCCAAAGTAATTTTTCGGCGTCGTTTTGGATCATGATGTTACTTGATAATATCATATTAGTTATTGTGCAAACAATGTCGTTTTGGGTTATGATGTGGGAAAAAAATTAACATCAATAAATTCACTGTCCTAGTCTCGTACACGGTGCCAAAAAATGACTTCATGCCATAAATCAAACTAAAGAGCAAAGTTTGAGCTATTTAAAATATTTTTGATAGTTGAGACAATAAAATGAACTTCGCAACAATGTTTCAGCTATTTAAAATATTTTTGATAGTTGAAATTATAAAATGATCTCCGCTCAAAATTCAGGTTATAAACCATAATTAACCATTTATCTTATCATTTATTTATTTATCAGTTTGTTTGTTGCGTGTTAACTCGAACTCCGTCATCCTAAATCATTGAATCTCAAATCCCTTAGTTCACACATGACTTAAGCTCGCCACTTAATTTATAGTGATGGAGAAATTCGGTCGTTAGGTTGAGTTTTCGATGATGATGATGATGATGATGATGATGATGATGATGATGATGATGATGATGATGATGATGATGATGATGATGATGATCATTATTATTATTATTATTATTATTATTATTATTATTATTCAAAAAAATTATATTTATTCATATATGCGATGGATGATGATGATGATTATTATTATTATTATTATTATTATTATTCAAAAAAATTATATTTATTCATATATGCGATATATCCATCTTACTTAAATTCAATTAGAGTTCATTAGAGTTTCTTTTATAATTGTGATTCAATCATGACGAATGGCACCGTACAACCGAATATACGTTATGTGCCTTTTACGATTTTGAATTTTAACCACTCATTATGTACTTTGTATACACACATAATAATTACATGTTCTACTGAACTAAACATAAACTTGAAACATGTACCTTTGATTTGCAGCAAATTAAAAATGTCATTGAAAAGATATCATATTACATCTAGGTGTGCTTAATCGGTTACTGGTTATTGTGTTAACTGATAACCGAATCGAAACTGGCCGGTTATCGGTTAACCGATAACCATATAAATATATCTCGGTTCAGTTCCGGTGCGCGAATTTAAGAGAAACCAGTTATCTGTTATAACCGGTCGGTTACCGGTTATAACCGATAACCGGTAACTAACCGATTAATAAATCATATCGCCCTAATTTTATATTTTATGTCTTCTAATTCTTCTAATTACAATTTATAAATTTATGATATCCAATTTTTGGCAGCAACAGCCCAGCCCTATCGGTCTCTCTCCAGCCAGATTTATAGTTTATGCTTGAATATTGAAAATTATAGTACATTAGCACATTTTCTCTTTTAGTTTATGACAAGGAATTGAATATAAAATAGAGAATTTTTTCGATAAAAGGTATAACTTGTTTTTCTTGTCGAAAACAAGATGGAGTTTATGTAATTTGTAAGTTGCTTCAAACTGAGGAAGAATCTCTTTATAATCAAAAGCAAATTAATAATTCAAATTTATTTATTTTTCAACTCTACAAAGTTTATAAGTTGTTTTGGCTCAACACTCAACGTATAATAAATTTTGTGAAATGTTCTATTTTAGAGCTTGCAAAAGCTTACAATTTTGTTGGAATTGTTTGTTGTTTAAATTTCAGTTTATACGGTTCCAAAGAAAAAAATTAAACTTTACAAAAATAAAAATTTCAATTTTTTGAACCGGTTATTCGGTTAACTGAATAACCAATTCGGTTCGGTTCCGGTTCCTATAGTGTCGGTCATTTCGGTTCGGTTAACCGGTCCAACCCTAACCGGATGGTTAAGCACCCCTAATTACATCAATAATGTTCAAATGACGCAGTTTCAATATTGAAGAAAATAAGAGTTGCGATTCTGCTATAATCCTAAGGTGATGATGTACTGCTATTATTGAATCATTTAATATATTTTAAAGCCATGTTGAAATTTAAGTGTGGTTAGAGTTGGTTTTTATTTTGTGCTGAACATGATATCAATTCCGAATACGTTCATTGAAATAACGATATCTCTATTCATAGTCCCTATATTCTCACTATAGCCACTGTTAAAATAATAAAATAAAAATATCAATAAAGCCCCCACGACAGAGAAAAGGAAAAAAAAAGAAGCCGGTGTAGCTAGGCGGCCTGGCGAGGGTGATTTCTGAGACAGATGAACCTGATTATTTCCGCCGCTGTTGCTCCCCGGCACGATGAACGGATGCCTCAACAACTGAGCCGTTGTCCACCACTTTGTCAGATCCCTTTGTAGACAACTAACAATGAAATTCATGAACTCCCGGTAGGCCGCCGTCGGGGCCTCCGACGGCTGCCACATACAAATGCCTCACATTAGACTAGCCCAATCTCCTTGCCTTCCGACGGCGAATGGGAACTGTTAAAATTGTAGAGAAACATAGAAAACATGAAGAACAAACTCAAAAGAGAGTGAGGAGAGAGATGTTGAGAAAATTTCATATGGATTACATTGCAAAAAGTTTTCTAAATACAAAAGTTACTTCCTATTTATACCACTAATTATCCTATTAATCTCATTAAGATTGCTAACTCAACCATTTATTTTAAAAAAATTATATTCAACTAAAACTAATATTTCAAATTTAACACACCCCCTCAAAGTGGGAGCGGACTAAAGCAACCATCTTGACAAAGCATCGAACAAGTGAATCCGAGTCTTACAGACTATAGGTTACAGTCATGCTTTACCTAGATTGGGAGACTTATTTAGAGGCAGCATACAAGTGTATTATATCGGAGCAATGAACTTGGTAAATGACTTTGTAGTTCTGGAGTTTATGCAGTGGATGAAGCCTTATTGTGATTGTGCTAATGGAGGAGAGATGAATAGTTACAATCCATTAAAAAGAAGAAAGGCATGCAAGGGTAGGAAAGAGTTGCGTAAGAAATCTGCAATATCACAACTTCAACTAAAAGTTCAGCCTCTATACCCAAGCAAGCCACTCATAATGATAGGACTGATGTTACTCATACCAACATAGCAAATCAATACGTTAAGGTAGTTAGACCTTCTTCAAATGGTGGACGATCTTGCTGCTCCGAAGAAGAAACCACGATATTTGAGGAACAGATTACAGAGTCTGAACATCAAGACTACGAACAACAGCACAACACCAACTACGAACAACACTGCATCACCGGTAAAGAGTGAGTAAGCATAGCGTTTCCACTACACCAAAACCAAACAATGAATCTAAAGCTCAACAGCATTGAGACTCCCCCTCAGTGAAGACAACCTCAAAGATCATTGAACTAAAACAATAAACCAGAAAACCACCAAACTTGCGCAAAACGATTCCACGATTTCGTATCAGCAAAACACACCAAACTTAGAAACTTGCACAAAATAACTCTCATTTACAGCAAAGATATATGGAAGACAAAAACAAGAACAATAAGAACAAATCTACACAAATTTTGCTCACAACCAGATTAGAACTACGATTGATGTAGAGAAACCAGAGACGACGAAGATCTTCACAAATCTAAAACAAAAATTGAACTGACGATGGAAAGCGCAACTCACGAATACAACCAAAGAGAAACAAAGATTAGAGATAAGCTAAGATCAACATCGATTTGAGAGAAGCTAAGATTAACATCGATCTTAAGAGATAAAACTGAGAATGCACTAATGCACTACATATAAACAAAATCAACCGAGATAATCAGTGAGAGAAAACAGTGACTCAACAGTTTTAATCGGTGAAAACCGAAGATAAGAGAGAAAAAGAGAGAGACTAGATCTAGATTTTGAAAATCTTAGATCAGACAAAATCATCCGATTAACCAAGACAAAATCATTCGATTAACCAATGAATCGGAGAGAACAAGACACTAAACCGATTGAATCGGCTAGAAAAAGAGAAGACGATCCATTTAATCGGCGAGAAAAATAGAGAAACCTAGAAAAACTTGGAGAATTGATTGAAAACGGTTACTTGAGACCATTAGACCATAAAATGGAAGAATTATGTGAGCAATAGAATCAGTTAACGAAAAACAGATGGAATAATCGTTGAAATACGAATAACAACGAAGATAATTGGTGATAGCTGAAGAACAAAGACAATCAAAGCTCACAATCAAGCCGACTCTGAACTATTGTGATAAATAAAATATCGATTTTCAAGAGAAAAACTGATGAATCAACGAATCCAAACAGTAACAAAACAAAATAAAAGAAGATAACAGAGATAAAGGTAATCAGGCGCAATGCAACGGATTTGTGCTCTGATACCATGTTAAAATTTTAAAGAAACATAGAAAACATGAACAAACTCAGAAGAAAGTGAAGACTCAGAAAATTTCATATGAATTACATTACAAAAAAAATTCTAAATACAAAAGTTACTTCCTATTCATACCACTAACTATCCTATTAGTCTCACTAACATTGCTAACTCAACAATTTATTTAAAAAAATTCTATTCTTACTACAACTAATATATCAAATTTAATAGGAACTTTCCCAAGTAAAATTCAAGAATGCTCACTCCCAAACTCCAAATAATATCCCCCACGTATCCATCGTATCTCCCACGATTGAGATCGGTGTTGATTCTCTCGGGGCTCATGTATGCAATCGTCCCCACCGACGAATTGCAGTTGTCCGTGGTCTGAGCCAGGGTTCGAGAGACGCAAAAATTAGGCTAGTTTAACTACCCCCCCCCCCCCCCAATTGACGAGTATATTGGAGGGCTTGATATCGTGATGGACGATTTTGCAGCGGTGGAGCGAAGCAGAGTCAATCTCAGCCATGGCAGCAGGGAACAATGCTCAATTTATGGTTGTTGCCGCTGATACTCCACCGCCCTCGCCCTTTTTGCAGCAACACCAGCAAACCGGAGGGTGTCTCGTCTGCATTCAGCCTAACTGCGTCCGCTTTTTTTCCTTTTTCAGTCGACGGCGGCTATTGGGATACATTTGTAAATTTGTTAGTATTTTTATTATAAAGATTCACAAATGGGTTAAGACAACACTCTTTTTGGTCGAACCCATTCGGCAACGTCGCGAAAGTCAAGGACAGGAGAACTAAATCGCTTCCCCGCATCGAGTTGTATGCGAGAACGAGGATGATTTTTCTCAAGGCTGTGTTGGAAAATGGTCACCGAGACAGAGTGGTGGAGAACCGGCGCTCGGAGGCGGCTGTAGAGGCAAATGATGTCTGGTTTGTATGGCATCGATGTTCTTCGTGAGGCCGAGTTTGTGGGAGGTCGGGGTAATCGCCGCTGTTGGGGGAGTGTGTGTATGTGTTGGGAGGGAGAAAGAAAGGTGTGGTAGATGTGAGTTGGATTATATATATTACATTTTTTAATTTATAATATTAAAATGACGTCGTTTACTAGATTTAAATGTCAATTTAGTTTTAATTTTTTCGCGTCAGTTTTAATTTTACAATGTCAGTTTTGATTTGGGGATTATGATATTAGCGATCAATTTTCCTAAAACTATAGATGTTTAGTTGATCTTTACCGCCATGATTAAATAGACTAATTCTAATTTATAATGAAAAGAAAAGGACTCAATACATTTTTTCCAAATGAACTGATTACTTGTCAAAATTTCAAAATTCAAACAATTTTTTCCCCTCATATAATTTGTGTAAAAGTGCGCTAAAAAGAAAACAAATATATTATACAACTAAAAAAGAAAAATAAGTTATGAATAATAGGACGTATAGAGTATTATTTTGTGAAGAAAAAAAGCTAAAAAAATGTGTATGTATTTCAAAATAACTAATGTAACAGCTTTTCCCAAATTGTAAATAACTTTTATTATCATCATATTTCTACATTACATTTAATAAAAATAGAATTGATATTTATAAGACACACACATCGATAATATTCATGCTATACCTAGTGAACTACAATAATTATTTTTTTTCTTCATAAAAACACGTTACAGATATACCACGACATGTGCGATTAGTGATTATACATCCGCTATCACACACATAACTATGTCTACAAGTGCAAAATTACAGTAGGTTCAATAGTTGATCAAGTAAATAAGGGTGTAATTGGTTATTAATATCACAAACTTTTGGCTACTAATATCATAAACTTTGGTTGAATTCTAAATTTTTCCATGAATTTAAAACTTGCTTGTAAAAATTATGAATTTTGTTGTTGTTGTCGATTTTACAAAATACTTCAAATCAAACTAACATGGCAAAATTAAATGTAAAGTGACATTTAAATCTATCAAACGATACCGTTTTAATACTAAAAAATTAAAATAAAAAAATAAATAATAAATAATAAAAAATCCAACTCACATCCACCTCACATTCTCTCTCTCCTGACTCTTTCTACTCTCTCTCTCACGCCGCGCGCATACACACTTCAGCGAAAACCTTTTCAGTTCACTACATCATACGACGTCATCGCAATACACCTTCCTCATCGACAAGGCCATATCAATCATCAAATACCACCACCCTCACTCCAAAACAACTTAATCCCCAATTCATCCCTACAGTCACCTTCTCTTTGCTCCTCCAATCCCAAACGACCATACCCTAATCCTAAAATTCTTTAGTTAGGCGTGCATATTTCCCTTCTTCAGCAGCCAGCTCCAATGCCTATGTCCATTCACATTCTCGCACGCTTTAAGCTCTACAAAGCAGCCCAATCAATGGTAGACAATGCCGCCTTCACTTTTCCCACCGACGAAAGCGGCGATTTGGTCTTTTCGTATCTGGTTGATGTTGAGGTTATATACTACAAGCATGTTTTACGAGCTAATTATGTATTAATAACCCTAAGAACTACTATTCTTCGGCTATTGTGAAGAAATATTATTGTTACATGGTTTGCCTTTTATAATCTGGTGATTATATTGTGAGCAAATATAGTCTGTGATTATAAATGAGCAAGCAAGTCTAGGTCTTCTACATTATAAACTGAATGGTGGTCAGGTCATCACTAAAGGTTTCTCAGTTGGTGCCTTACAGAAGAAAACGAGGTTTCACAAGAATCACAACCTAGATAGAATTGGACAATCTATCGTGAAAGATTGCAGTGTCAGTCTGAAAGTATCCTAACATTGGGATACTAACGATACTGGTGTGATATAACACTGCATGGATTCACGTTGATATAATTATTTCTTATTTATTACTGAAGGATGATAACTAGATGATTATTTATTTCTTAATATTCGTATATAACATTGAGCATACGATATTGATTATGCATTGCTTTGACTTATCAAAATGTGCGATTTTTTTGTAACCCAAGAATCCTGATATCTTGAACAGTGATAATAAATATCTACCAGTGCTAGAATTGTTATTGCAATGAATCGTGTCCTGGAAAACCAGGTTGATAATATCTCCAATAGGTGTTCGAGAAAAAAAAAATTTATACGAAACCCGATTGGCTAGAATTTATTCCATTATAATAAATAATATTCTTAAAATAGAACATTCTTGGTAATAAGATGTTAATTAATCAAAGCCAACAACATGTATAAATTAATTAATGGATATTAGAATTTTAAACGCGAGAAATAAATTGATTTAAAAGGAATCCCATATTAGTCGTAAATTGGATTTGGACTGGTAAGTCAATATTAATTTCTATAGTTCTCCAAATTAATATTCTATTGAGTTTGAATTAAATTGAGGCTCAATTTAATTAGTAAAAGACCAATAAAAAGACACAGTCCAAATTTTATTGGATCCATAGCCTAACTCATTACATATTCTATAAATAGGGTAGTGGAGAATTAAATTCATTAAGTCAGTTGCATAAGAAACACGCCTAAGCGTGTTTTCTCTCTATTCTCTCTCTATTTATTTTCTTCTCCACTTCAACCTATAGGGTTTGATATAATGCAATCCACACTACATTCAAACCCTAAATTTGGGTAATATGATAGAAGATTCGAGGTAGAATATTGGAGTAGAAGTAGGAGTTTCAAGCCATCGTCTACGAACATAAGATCTGCAATTAAAATGTATGATTCGAACTCTTGAATATCATGATCTAGGATTTTCAAATTATTTAATTATCAATTTATGTTATAGGCAGATTTAATTTGAATTGCATGATAATTAAATTCTAAACATCATCCTATGTGATCCCGAATATTGGGGATCCTCATTGATCTCATCCATCAGTCTATATGTACCAAGTTTGCGACTCCACCTCCGCGGTGGTTGATTTTATTATAAAAGCGTTGTCTAATTTGAAGCAGATTGATAGAGCTTTCAATGTTGTGAATTTAGCTACAAGTCATGGGTTCGTGCCTAGTCTGTTGTCATATAATTCGATTTCGGAAGCCATAATTCAGAGCAAGGCTGTGGGTGTGTTGAGGGGAGGTCTATTTGATGGTGGTGGAGGGGAACTTGTAGGGGGTTACGTGATTGTAGTAGGGGCGAATTGACAGAGGATGAGCACTGGATGGTGGATCTGGTGAGATGGATATGAATTTCAAGGAGGGCTTGATGGTTGAGAATGTGGAGTTGACAGAAGAGGAGCATTGGCTGGTAGAGGTGGAGATGATGTTGGCGGTGGTGAAGCCATTAGAGATTGGTGCAGTGTGTGTGAGAGAAAAGAAATAATGGAAGAGGTGGATGTGGGGTGTATTTTATTTTATTTATTTTAATTTTAATATCAAAACAATGTCTTTTTAATAGATTTAATTGTCACTTCAACTTTAATTTTGCCACGTCGGTTTCAATTTGGAGGATCGTGAGAAATCGGCAACAACAACAAAGTTCATAATTTTTGCAACCAAATTTTAAGTTCGTAGAAAAATCCAAAATTTGACCAAAATTCGTGATATAAGCGATCAATTTCCCAATAAACAATTCCAAATCTACTTGATTAAAAAAAAAAAGATAAAAGAAAACCCTACTTACTCAATTTTGCTAAATAACGAAAAGAAAAATGCTTTGCCTAGCCCATTGACTGCAGTACACTATAGTTTGGGCCTATTATCTAAAGCCCAATAGAAACAATCCTTCATTCTCTTTTCCTTTTCATTTTCATTTTTTGAAATAATTGGTGACACATTCATTCGATACATAAACTGCAAAGTAAAGCTAAATTTAATCATCCATGAGTTGGTCTCCCTTGCTTTGTTTTCTATATATTTAATGGTAAATATAAGTTTAAATCTTAATTTATATTCGCTCTACCAAAAATATTTCAAACTATTATTAAATTTCAAATTATCGACTTTGTATCAAAAATATCCTACATCCATTTTCCGCCCCCCGAGATCTTGATATAGCTTGTTGGATGTCACTATGTGATTTTTATATTTATTTTTTAAATGACATGGCACAAATACATTGTTTTGTGCTCTATTACTTAAAAAATGACGTCATACGTCAAGATTTCAGGGCTCATAAAATGACCGCAAGATATTTCTTATACAAAATTAATACTTTAGAAATTAATTAAATATTTCTTATAATTCGGAATATTGTTTTATAAAACATGTATAATTTGAAATTTAAAGTAATATATACCCAAATTAATCAAATTTGAATAAAGATATTAAGAGCTCTAATAGTTATTATCCAAATTTAAGTAACACTATTCGGTTACCGCAAATTACACAAATATTGACAAAGGGTTAAGAGTGGCCCCCGTACATTTATATATGTTGTAACAATTAAAATAAATATTAGTATGCCGAACTAGTCAATTATGAAAATTAAAATTAATAGTCGGTCACGAACTTATAAAAACTGAAATATAGTCAAGTTTGACTTCAAGAGACATAAATGTCTTTTGTTTAAGTTATTCATTTTCGCCTCACATCTCTCAATTCAAATTAACAAGTTCTCTATCTCTATTCAAATTTATTATAGGTTATCTCTATCTTTGATTCTTTTATCTTCTCTCTCCCTACAGCGACAGCGGGAAATAAGTTTTCGAAGCTTTCTGCACTTCGACATTGTTGGATATCTTCAATTTCCTCCGGCGGCCGAGACCGTGGTGTATACTATAGATGGATGTTGTTACACAAAGCCGACGGACTTCTCTATATTTATTTCGCTCGACGAATATATTTTCGGACATCTTCTCATGTTATTTTTTTAACATTTTTTATTTCTAGATTTAGAATGGTTAAATTCATCATATTCAAACCATGCATACTAAGTTCTGTAAAGATGGTATGAATTGACCGAATTCATATCACTCATGGTATGAATTGACCTAATTCATACCATAATTACCAAATTAGCGCACGTGATGCCGATGTCGTACGCGCGTAAGTTTGGTATTCATGATATGAATTCAGTCAAATTCAATTCATGCATGCCAAGTTTGATATGCATTGTGCTCGATCCGTCATTTCGTTTGTCACCTTGGAGACGCTAGGCAACTGAAAATCCACCCGAAAAGATACTAAAACAACTGTGTTAGCAAGAGAATTATACGGTGCAGAAAGTCGGTGATTTTTAGACACAAGGACGAGTTGGCATTTGCAATGGTGGAGGTTGAGGCCCATGGGTTGGTGCAACACGCTCACCACGAGACATTACAAGAGTTATATTGTCTCGTGGCAAGGTATAGGCTCTTATATTTCTCCTATTTTCATGGGTAGCTATAAACTTGTAATGGTAAATTTATAATTATTTAGGTTAGAAGTTTGTTTATTACTTAAACTTTGTAGTTTATAATTATTATATTATTAAATCTATATCAATTAAAATAACATTTCTTTTTACTTATTATTTATTGTACTATATATTTTAATTTGTATATTTTATTTTTCTATCATCATGTTGATTATATTGATTTAAAAAATTGAGAAACCGTCAAACTGGAATAGAAATCAGCTAAAACTAATTAAAATCTGTTGGTTTTAAACCAGAAGTAGAACAAACTAATAGCTTGCTTGGGTTGTTACAATTTCAATTTTTTTGAACCGAAACCATCTACATCACAAATTATGTCAATCGAAAATATTACAATCAAGATCAAACCATAAAATAATAATTTTTTAAATATGTTTTTACACTTCCAAGACAACAGGTGAAACATTCCTTCACTCTTCAAGTAAATGCAAGCATGCACAATTAATGCCAACTTTCTTTAAAACTAATTTTATAGTTATAAAACAACAGGTGAAATGATCATTCACTCAATATAGTAGATTTTGTGTTTCGCAACATCAAAACCCTAAATAAAATGGATGCAATCAACATATAGTCCGCAACAGATGCACCATTGCCCTCAAAATTTCTATTAATAAATCTTCGATAAAGCTCTCATCCAGTAATTTTAGCATTATTGAGCAGTCGTGTGTAGAAAGAATATGGAAAAATAGTATACTAGTCGGATGACTGAAATGTTGTTGGGCCAAACCGTAGCCCTATCATCAGTGCAAATTCCACGCACAAAAGTCAAACAACTTCGTCTCCAGCTTTAAAGAATAAGGCCGCCATATCTTGGCATATGGTCGCTTTTACCTACCGCGATACCATGTAGTATATCTTCATGCCACTCCTGGTGATCCAGCCGAGCAGCTTCATGAAATCGCCAAACATGGATTCCTCAATTGCTGACAGTTCATCCCCTCATACTTCCTCAAGAACTCTTTTGATATTTTTGATCAAAGTCTCTTTGCCATTGAGATATACCTTAACTCGAAGCCCTAAAAATAAAAGTAAAAATAATAACACAAAAAAGATATTGTAATGATGTTCAATTTTTTTTTTTCCAAAAAACTATAATGATCTTCAACAAGACAAAAAATTTCCAACAACAACATCAAAATAAAACAAAAACCGAAAATTAAATATCCATGCGCACGGATTCTCCGATAAAAACAGAAATGATCTTCGACCATTCAAATTCTAAAAATCTCATCGACGTCACCATTGTTTAAAATGCAATAAAATTACTGGAAACAAATCAGTATTTGTGTTTGCAAGTGGCGCCATCGACGACGGATTGCATTTTGCAGTTGGTTCAGAAGTGTATGGGTTTGATGGCAGCGACATCGATGTATTGCACACTGCAGTTTCAGAAGTATTTGAGTTTCGGCGGCGGCGGCGTCGACAAAGAAACCACAAGAGTTTCTTTGGAAACCATAAGAGTTCATTCGGAAATCATTGTCAGCGTTTGATAGAGCGACTATTTGGTTATAGAGCGAGAGAGGTGAAATGACTGCCAATAAGATATTTATGGCACAGTAAAAAAATGCTTGTATTCACCACATGTATTTTTATCCGAAAAATAAAAATTTAACTATAATTCAGTTTTTCTAGATTTATGGCTAAATATTAATTTAGATTATTTTGATGGGATAGTTTAGAAATTATCTTTTAAAATTATTACTAGGTACTATTTGATCCATATTCAACCGAACGTTAGATATAAAGCAATTAAAGAAAACATTTATAGTCGTTCTGACGATAAAGTGCAACTTAGTTGGTAATACGTCTTCTTTCAAATCAATAGTTTGGAAGTTCAAACCACTACAGTGATTGAGATAAATGAAGAACCATTATTAATTTTCTTTAAAAAAAACGTTTATTCATTCGTTTTTTTAAACAAAATAAAATTTCAATTTATTTATTATGAATAGTATCAGAAAGTATTTTGAACCAAAAATAGTACTCTTTTTGTCTTCAAATAAATATTCCATTTAAAGATAAATTTTATTTTGAAATAAGAATCTCATTTTAGATTTTCATGATAAGATAATATCAAACTTTTTATTTACCATTCTTCTTCATGCAAATTCTTTTTTTCTTCTTTTTTTGTTTTTTGGTTTTCAATGTAATAATTAAGTATAAATACAATTGTCTAATAAGGAACTGATAAAGTGTGATAATCATATAGTAAATTTCCAACTTTTCTTGTTTAACAACTCTCTCTAAGGAAACAGTAAAATATAGTGTTATGTGCCCTGCATAATATATCAGTTTAAGGATCCTTTTTAAAATAAAAAAGAAAGAGACATCATTGTCAACCATGAACGACAAACGTCAGTGGTTGATTCGGTGAGACAGAAACTGCAATTGGTCCATATGCACCTGCTTCCTAATTTTTTCGAATATCAAGTCATCGAGAGATTCAAGACTAACTTATTTATTTATTTATTTATTTTAGAAAATTTCACCTCACTCTCTGTCTCCTTCAATTGGGTTCTTCATCTTCGAGGGCCCTTCATTTTAGACACTTATTTGTTTTCACATTTCCTTTTTCTTTTTCTTTTTCTTTTTCAATTTATTTTTTTCCTTTTAATCTGAAAACATGAATGCGAACTGGGAGCTGACGAATTGCTGTCAGCATGAACAAGTCCGTTTTCTAGCAACCATTGGCATCTTCACCGTTGTTATCCTTGCTGTAAGTCTTATATATTTGTCTCGTTTTATTGAAGTTCATTCTTTTTATTGGTAGATTCGGCTATACATTCAAATTAGAGAGCTTTTAACAAATGCACATATGGGGTTTTGCTTGTTTAACTTGATTGCAAAAGCAATTAAATTGGTGATGGACAGAGAGAAACTGGATTCACAGTCCATTTTGATATCAATGCTTAAATATATAACTTGATTGAGTGCATTTTGAAAGCTTTCTTGATTTTGAAGCTTTGGTTAAGTAATTCGAGCTAAATTACGTATATTGAGCTTAAATTTGGATTTGCTAATTTGGTATGAAATAAAAACTAAAAAATTAAAAGAAAGTAGGAGGCTCAACTGGCTCTCTCTAACCTGTATTTGGCTCGACTGAAGTTAGCTCACATTTAGAGATCTTCAAATTTTTCTTGAACGAATGCTGGTTTTTCTAAGCTTCAAGCATTTCATGGTAGGATTTGTTCTGTGCTGTGTAATTTTAAGTGAAATGTTTAGCCATTGAACGGAAAATTCTGAATCTTTCTCATTTTCACACGTTTGAGAAGCCATTTTTGGTGAAATAACTTCGATTTTATCTTCTTGTGGTGATGATGACAGTTATGGAGGACATTTTTGCTGACACCTTTTAAGCTCATCACTGTATTTCTTCATGAAGCAAGCCATGCGATTGCGTGCAAGCTTACATGTGGCGAGGTAGAAATCTTTCTTACATTCAGTATTACATAGGGGCTTTTGTTTATATTCACTTTGGAAGTTCAGTAGACTTCTGATATATGTTAATATTCTGCTTTATGTACCTTACTACCGCCTTGAATAGATTCCTCATTTTCAACTCTAAGGCGTCTGGTATCCTATTATGTGTAGGTTGAGGGCATTCAAGTTCATGCTAATGAAGGTGGCATGACTCAAACGCGTGGTGGTGTATATTGGTTGATCTTACCGGCTGGATGTAATACTTCTTTTTTCTATAATATGTTTTTGTTTTGGGTTAATTTGATGCATATGCTACATCCAATTATTGTCCCAATTTGTCATCTAAGTTCAAGCCAACTTATCATTTTTGTTATTGCTTCCTATTACAGACCTTGGTTCATCATTTTGGGGTATGGCTCTCATACTTGCTTCGACAAACCTTCTCACCTCAAGAATCGCTGCTGGTTGTCTTATCCTTTCCCTTCTTATTGTGCTCTTCATTGCACAAAATGTAAGATTCTTAGGGAATAGTCCCTGAAATATACTGCATTTCATACGATTCAATCACAAATCCCCGATTTGGAAATATGTAGAGTACGTCTGTTATGATATTATGATGATTAACTGACTCCTTCATATGTTGCACAGTGGACTCTAAGAGGGCTTTGTATCGGTAAGTCAGTCAGTCGTTCTTGTTCTTGAGATATGGTAAATTCTGCAAATTGAAGATATTAATTTCTTGGATAATTTGGTTTACCAGGATTTATTGTTTTTCTTGCTGTCGTCTGGGTTCTTCAAGAAACAACCAAAGTTCGTATCCTTCACTACATTATTCTCTTCATTGGTATAGGCTTACCCATTATATGTGTTTTCTCTTCAACTGTCTTTTAATAGATTTCTTCTGTTGCTTACACATTCTTCTCTGGTGGCAGGTGTTATGAATAGTCTGTTTTCCATCTATGGTAGAAACTCAACTTGTCATCATTATTAAATTAAACTCATCACCTAGTAGAACATAATAACATGATTGTGTTGTATGATGCAGATATATATGATGATTTGATATCTCGAAGGGTTCACTCAAGTGATGCTGAGAAATTCGCAGAACTTTGCCCCTGTTGTACAGGAGTTGGTTGGGGAGTCATCTGGTATGTATACGCATATAAATTCAAATGATTGACTGCAAGTTTACATAGGATATGATCAGAAAAATGGTATGAAGTTCTTCTGTAAGTAAATTGATCTGCCATAATAACCTATATCTTGTATCCATGTTTCTCTGTCCTTGAAGCTGAAGCCACTTATGAAATGAATTTGACAAAGAAAAAGTATCCTTAACTACCTCGTAGGCAGCTCAATGTCTTTCTCTTGTTAAAGAATTTAAGATTTAACTAATAAACCTTCTTGCAGGGGAATGATATCCTTATTGTTTCTCTCTGCATCGATTTATCTTGGACTCGTCATCTTGTCCTGAGGTACGTTATACCTTGTAGTAGTATATTTGCCCAAAACATACAAATTCATGTGATGAGCATAAATACACCGTTGTATGTCTACTACTATTCCATAATGACTGAGAAATGATGCAGAGCTTTATGAACCATTTTGTTGCCCTTATTTGACATTTTCAGTGTTCATTTCTTCAGGGTTGAAAATAGTGGAGTTGGCGTATTAAGGAGAGTTGCGACAACAACATCATCCATATCTCCACAACAATCAAATTCATTTATTCTTTTGATCCTCGAGCTTTGAATTCTAACAAAATTGAATTGTTTTGGTTCCAGTTTAACCTTCCTTTCCCATCTCCCGACAATTCTGCCACACCAAAGCCAACACATTATATTATATCATCAACCAACTATTTATGTTACACCTCAGAAAAACAGCAAATTAATAGTTATATAGTATGGAAACCCTTTCCAAGTTGAAGAATCAATGACAATAACTCATCCAAGTCCTGAACATTTTTACACAATTTAACTGTCACTGAAGATCCAAGAGAGTCATTGGCAATGCTCCCATTGTTAACGAGCTTGCTTTTCCAACCCAACGGCTCAGTATAACAGTCCAAAACCTTCAACCTATTTTAGTTCCAAACAGGGACAACACAATCACAATCAATAATTCATAGAATTCCCAAATTATAGATGCACATATATATTTATACATACATGGAAAAATATCTCAAAATTCAAAACCATGTACTTGTAGAGACGTAGTATCCTTAGCTCTTCAACAATTGTGCATAGTACAAAGGTGAAAGGACTATGCGACAATGCAACCAACACAATGACACTGCCGAAACAGGAAAAGAAAATCTCAGCACGAGGAAAAAATTTCAAATGACATGCATATATATAAGAGAAATATTATATTACATATATTACGTGAGCATCATCCGTGGAGCACAGCTCTCATTTAGTCCACACTAACATTATTTGTTTTGTTATATATATTTAGTTTGATTCTAAAACCTAAAATATTGTTATTGACATCATTAATTTTATGACATAAAAATCAAAGCTCGATCATTAATTTTACAAATAAATCTAATAATGGATTTCTCTTACCTCAAAAAGATAATGGATTTCTCTTGCCTTAAACTGATTAACTTAATCGTTTATAGAACTAATTTAAAATTTAGATTGAATTAGTGTCGGAAATTTTATAATGAAAATGGGCACATAATATTTAATCTAATGCAACTGCACCTGTGGGCTCTTGTGCAGAAATTCAATACTTACTACATCCATACAGCCCAACAAATTAAGCCCAAAATAATCCAAATTTGGGATTGGGATGATGCAACTTTTTAGTTGAGTTTACCGCAAAATAAATAAATAAATAAGAACTTCGAATGGAATAGACCGAATTTTAAGAACTGCATAGGTGACGCGTCTAGATGCACAACATATAATATTCTTATATTATATGTAAGCAAATTGAATAATATCCATAGTGACTGCCTCGGAATTATTGACAATACATCACAAGGAAAAATCCCATTTACTCTTCAATTTTATTCGCATCATGCAATTTAGTTTCCCGACTCCCTATTCTCATAGAAATTGGATATAATATTTATTATTCATATTATTTTAGTTATATAAAGCTTGTCAATAATAAAATGAAGGTTGTGAATAGAAATATAGAATCGCCACAAATTATATTATACACAAGCTAAACTGGTAGCAGAAAATAAAAATACTATTTAATAAAAAATTATTTTCACTTGAGGTCAAATGTTGAAACACAAAACAAAAAATAGGCCGCAGTTGCCACAAATACGAATATCTTATGCTTCCGTTATTCCATTCGTTACGCATAGCACCATAAAGAATAAGATATTCCAGTTTTTAATCTACATAATATTCCCCTTTTTCCTTCAATTATTTTATGCTTATATTTGACGGTTTGAACCACTGGCGAAGCCACGGTGGGGCATGGGGGGCCCATGGGCCCCCCAGTAATTTGGAAAATTTGAAGGGTATTTTAGTAATTTCATATTTATAAATAAAAAAATATATAATATTAAAAATCAGTTTATTTTTTGTCAGTTTTTCCAATCTTTTCATCAATCTCACGCAGCCTCTCCCTCTTCCATCTGCAACTTGAAGTTT
>JAYDZE010050194.1:0-26229 GCA_034509125.1 Monilaria moniliformis | reverse complement strand
TTATTATTATTATTATTATTATTATTATTATTATTATTATTATTATTATTATTATTATTATTATTATTATTATATCTCAGAATCTATGCCAATTTAAATTATTCAAGTCAATATCAAGCATCTCTTATGCTTGATAGATATTAATTATATGCGTGTACTTAATAAGTAATCTGTAATCATATGTGAGTACTTAATAAGTATATATTAAATTATAAATTTTAGTATTAAACCTTTTAATTGGTAAATATAATTATGTATATAAGGTAATTTACACAATCATCTAATTAAGGTAAATTATAGATTTGATTGATTTAGAAATTTGACATAGGTGACAAAATTAATGTGGATTTAAGAATTATTAGAATTGAAGAAAAATTGCACAAAATATTAGGTAAGACCTTTAATTAAAAAATAAATATAAATCACTAATCATATATAATAATATTATATATGATTGAATTAATTTCTTACCATAAATGGATCTTAAAATTCCCAATATTCATAGCAACCAATTCCAAATATATTGAGCCAGCGTTGCGTTACTGATAATGATCCTTTCTCACTATGTGAACAAAATGACAGTGAATTCTATTTTTATAAAAGATTTGGTTGAATGGAAATCATTTTTTTTTTCTGACAAAGGATACAATTATGCTAGAATAAAATAGGAAATTTGGGCCTAAATAAAATATAAAATGTTTTCTCAAGATGAGGGAAAGATATAATTGAAGGCCTGATAAATTCATGGAAAGTTATATATTTTGGTTTTGTAATTAATAAATTATATATGTAATAGTAGAGTAGAGTTAACTTAAAAGTTACTTTGTTATCATGAAAATTAAAAGCAATGCACTAAACGTATAAAATCACTACATTTACAATGAAATTACTGTACTCTGAAAAAATAAAGTTAAAAATGATTCTCTATTCGCACTATAAAAATTTTAAAAAGTAACTTTTTATTTGAACCTCTTCTTATACTAGTTCGCATTATATATGCATGTCATATATTTATATGCACATAGTGTTACTATGAATGTCATCATGGGCTTGAAATTATAAGTCCATTGAATTTGAAGTGTTAAATTGTTTAGTCTATATTCAGCTCGCCACATGTGGGCTTGGAGCATTTTTCTCTATCGAAAAAACAGTCTATATACAACAATCTATGTATGATTTATATACTAGCTCCGTCAATCAAAATACTCCTAATTTTTTGTGATGGCAGTTTTGTAAGGGTGCGTTTGGTAAAATAAATTTGGAATTAATTTGAAATTATAATTATATGGAATTGAATTTGAAGTTATGATATTCTAATTCAATTCCAAATCTTTTGTTTGGTAAGTCAAAATTAAACAAGTTTTGGAATTGACTTTTAATTGAATAAATTTTTTTTTATATACATTATGTAATTCTATATTATTTTTCTATATATTTTGAGTTGTGTGTGCAAGTGTATGTGTTATGTGTGTGTGTATATGTATGTGTATGTGTCGTGTGTGTTTATTATGTGTGTTGTGTGTCTATGCAGTGTGTGTATTGTGTGTGCGATGTTGTCGTGTGAGATGTGTGTTTGTTGTGGTGTAATTTTGTGTGCCGCGTGTGTTTTTGTGTGTGTAATGTGTGTGTGCAATTTATGTATTTGCGTGCAGTGTGTGTTTGTGTGTATTGTATGTGCGATTTTGTCGTGTGTGTGTGTAGTGTGTGTAGTGTGTGTATTGTGTACAATGTGTGCGCACGCAGTATGTGTACTGGTGTCGTGTGTGTATTGTGTGCAATATGTGTGTGCACGCTGTATGTGTATTGGTGTCGTGTGTGTGTAGTGTGTATTGTGTGAAGTGTGTGTATTGTGTGAAGTGTGTAGTGTATTTGTGTGCATCGTGTATAGTGTGTGTTGTGTATGTAGTGTGTATGTTCGAGAGGTACTCAATTTTATATATATTTGGATTTCAAAATCTTTACTTTAACTATAGAATTCAAATTGCGGAATTACATGGATTTGAAATTAGAATTCAATTCCAAATCCAAATATTTTTATAATACCAAACAATGAATTTGGAATTGAAAGCTTTAATTCCAAATCCAAACCTCCAATTTCGTAATACCAAACGAACCCTAATACTATTTACATCTATATAGTCTCAACATGATTTATTTGACTTATTTTCTTGTATAATGATCCAACTACTTAATAACACCAAATTTCATGTTTAAATCCATAGGAATAATATGCGACAATGACCTAAAAACAAGTCCAACCAAAAGCCCACGCTCAACGTGGCTGGTTGTGCAATTTCTTGCAAGCTTAAAAGTGTCTTTATTATAATAAACACTAGTTTAAGTAAATCAAAGTATGAATTACAGTTAGATTAGTGCTACCGCAATTGGAGTATAACAGATTCTAATTGTCTAATTCAATTAAGAAAAAGGAGACTGGTATGAAACTATTTTATCGTGAAATAAATCAAGATTTCAAATTTATATCTATAAAATATTAAAAAAATTATGAATCCATTTTTTATATATGAATTTGAGTCCAGAACCTAATCTAGTTAATAATGAAACAATCTTACATGAAATTTTGTATTTATGAAGCTTGATAACGTGTAAGTCAAGCAATTCACTAAGGAGTATTAGGGTATGAGCAACGGCAGAAGAACTCTTAAAATGTTACTTCCTGTAATAGAAGCTGAACCTTAACTTCTTTGATAATATAAATTAGATTTTATTTGTGAAAAATAAATTAATTATATTAACTCAAAGAGAAAAAATTTAAAAGAATAAAAAAATGAAAAAAATCGAAAAAAGGTAAAAAAAAAAAAAAAAATTGTAGTTAGCGGGTGTCGAACTTAGGTGTGAGTAAGAAGAAATAATTCTTTTGCCACTAGACCAAGAGTTTCTTTACATAATTAAACAATACACTTATTAATATATAATCTAAAACAATTAGAAAAGTAAAAAAAATTGTGTGTAGTGCACTCGCGCTCTCATTGGCCGAGAGGTGTGAGTGCGCCTCATGCGGGCATAGCGGCAAGGACGACTGAAGAGCTGCGGCCAAGGCTCGAGCCCTCGGCTCATGGCTCTGCAATTGCGGGCATGGGGCGGTATTGGCGGCGGCTCGCAGCTATTGCTCTTAGAGCATCCACTATAGAAAAACTAAAAAATCTGTTACTTGTTGCAACATCAGCAATTACCCAGTTTTAAAAAATTCCCTATTTTCTTCCAGTTTATATCCTCAAATACATACTTTTATGGACCACACATGTCATATCTCTACTTTTTCCCCACACACACATAGATATATATAAAAAATTTATTTATCTTATTACTTATAGTTATAATTTTATTTAATAAAATTAAATTAATTAAATGAATAAATTATTTTAAAATTAATAATATATAATTTCAAATTAATTTAATTATCCAAAAAATTAAAAACAACAAAATTGTAATAAATGATAACATAAAATTAAAGCTACTACAACACACAATATTTATTTTAAATACAAAAAAAGACACATAACATGTTAATTTAAATACAAAATAGTGAAATTGAGATTGGAGGAGTAAGATGGTGAAAAATTGGGAGAATGAATATATATAGAGAAAAAATAGCAAAATAGTCGTTTGGAATATTAAAAATAATAAATAAATTTAAAACGATCAAATTGTTAATGGTAAAAAAATCAAAACAATCGAATTTGACCGAGAAATTCGAAAAGAAAAAGAAAAAGTTAAACTATTGAAATTAAACCAAAAACAAAAAAGAAAACAAATAAATTTAATTCCATATTTCGGTCGCGTACCACTCCCAGTAGAACAGCGGGCGCGAGCACGTGCACAACACGCGTTGTGCTTGTTGAGCGTGGCACGTCTTCTCCCTCACGTGGTGGCGCTCGCCTCGTATGGGGCCCACCGTCTGCGAAAATCCAGGTTGCAAATTTGGAAAGCATTCCAAGAAAGCAAACCCAAAAATCCTCCATGCTATAGAAAAACCCATTTTTGTTTTTAGTGTTGAAAAACCTATTACAGTAGGTACCTTTAGCTTTTCTTTGCCCCAACGCGTCCAATTAGAGCATCCACAGCGGCGGCTCGCACCCGCCCTTTCCGTGCAATGTTCACCAATGTGGAGCCGTGAGCCGAAGGCTCGAGCGTTGGCCGCGGCACCTCGCCCGTTGCTGCCCGTCAGGCGCCGGTGAGGCGCATTCGCGCCTCTCAGCCAATGAGAGCGCGAGTGTGCTTCACGCGCAAGATTGTAACAGGGCCAAATCCGACATATTTTTTAATTTTTTATTAATTTTTTAAATAGTCGTTGATTCGGCTTTTAATTTAATGCTTTATAGCCATTGAACTGCTATTTTTTTTTTCTTTCTATAAATATCACACTCTACTTCATTTCTAACACAACAACATTTCTATAATTCATCTCATTCCTCTATAATTCATTACATCTCACATTCGTTCTATTCTCTATATCATGAATCCATTCGGCAATGGCAATGGGTTCGAAGATCTTTTATCGATGGAGAAGCTTCTTTGAATGGCTTGCAATTCTGACGAACTTGCGATACGTGCGTTGGAGGAAATTGAGGAGACCAATCAACCACGCCCAAGGACGTATATGTACTGAGAGAGAGAAGAGGTCGACGCACGTCTCGTGGCGGATTATTTCTCAGAAAATCCGCGATGGGGTCTGACCGTTTTGCGTTGGCAATTTCGTATGCGCATAGGATCCACGTTTGCAGCGCGTGAACAATTCTTCCCACAACTGATGGACGACACCGAACGTCAAGGTTTATCCACGCTCCTCAAATGCACATCGCTCATCTGACAATTGGTGACTGGGGGATGTCCGGATCAATTCGACGAATACTTGCACGTTGCCGAAACGACGGGTAGGAAATGTTTGGAAAAGTTCTGCAAATGAGTTTAGAGTGCACTGCCCGGAATATCTGAGGAGGCCTACTTCCTAAGATTGCCTCCAACTGCTGCGTATGCATGATGCATGACATGGTTTCCCCGACAGGCTCGTGAGCATCGACTGCATGCATTGAGAGTGGAAGAGTTGTCCGACCGCCTGGAGGGGCGCATACACAAGCGGCCACAAGGGTACTCATCCGACTATCGTGCTCGAAGCAGTGACTAACCAACGACTTTGGATATGGCATGCTTTCTTTGGTGTCGCTGGCTCCAACAACGACATCAACATACTCAACCACTCCGACGTTTTTCAGCGACGTCTTGAGTGGAAGGGCGCAGACGATACAATTTGTCGCCAATGATTGTAGATACGACATGGGGTATTATCTGGCCGACGGCATCTACTCGAGATGACCAACCTTCGTGAAGAGCATCTCCTGTCCCATCGGTCCAAAAAGAGTTCATTTTGCCCAGAAACAAGAGGCGACGTGAAAGGATGTCGAATGAGCATTCGACTTGTTTCAAGCGCGGTCGCCATTGTCAATTATATCCGGCGTTTTTGGTTCAAATGCATCTTAGACGACATCATGTACACGTGCATTATTTTACACAATATGATCATCAAAGATGAAGGCAAGGAAACGACTAACTGGGAAAACAAAGAAACTGTCGGCACCTCGACCGCTAATGAAGCACCAACTCAAGGTGCGCCTCAAGCATTTCGGGTATTGCAAGCTCGCCGTGAGACAATCTACGATAGAGAAATGCACGGAAAACTACAAGCGGATTTGATTGAACACATTTGGAGCCGCTTCGATCCTGTTGACGAGTGAATAAGTTTTTAATTTATGTAATTTCCAGCTTTTAATAATGTAATATGAGGATTTAAATTATGTATTTTTTTCTTCTTTCCATAATGTAATATTATGATTTTAACTAATGTATTTTTTAAATTTTAAAAATATAATCATGAATTTCATAAGATTATTAAATTTATTTGAAAAAAAATTAAATTTTAATTATGAAATTGACAAATAATTCAAAGAATTAATAAAAAAGAGATGAATGGTGTAGAAAAAGTTGAGGTTCGACTTTTGTTGCAGAGAGTAAAATTTTAAGAGAAAAATTTATAGCAAGATTAGTTCCATGTTATCTACTTAACTTTCCATTTGATGACATTTCAAACTCACAATCATAATGTTGTAAAATTCATCTCCAATCATGTCTATCTTTAAATTAAGTTACAATTACTGTTTCAGTTAAACTATTTACATATATAATGATCTCTTACCTGATTAATTCAATATATCACCGAATCTATTTATTAATTTATAAATTAATGATAAAAATACCTAATAGAGACGATAATCATAGACTAAACCATCATATTTTAGTACTGCTCCTACATTAATTTATATATGTGTTTAATTATTCAAGATTAGATTGATCCTAAATTGCTCCATTGTCTCAAAATTAAGTACTGAACCCAATCTAACCAATCGAATGAGATCCAATTATATCAAATCCATTTTTTGTTTCTTTTTAAAGAATCAAATCTACTAGCTCAAATTAAACAAAGGAGAAGGGCTTAAAGCACTGTCGGGCACAGAACACGCAAAGAAGCATAAAAGTGGAAAAAAACTCAGTTTCTATTCCTACCTCCAATCATACAATCTCCCTCTCTAAGCCAAGTTTCTCTCTCTAGCTTCATTTCCACTACTGAGTCAAGTGATTTTGCAATTTCCACGGGATTCTGGAATAAACAATTCGAGCTTCCGATTTTGTTGCCATCATATTCTCTCGTAGCTCGTGAAGCTGATCACTTCTCTGCTAATCCGTGACTATTTCACGGAATTCTAGAATTTTTGCCGTTTTTTTAAGTTTTCGTCTGTTCGCCGATCTATTGTCTTGTGTCAGAGTACTTTAAATTCGAATCGAGTTTCTCCCGATGTTGTGCGTGAGTGGAAAAGATGCAGCTGAAATCCAGTGTGAAATTTGGAGAGATTGATATGTGTTAGTGAATGATGTGAAGATTGTGAGGTTTCAGAATTTGAAATGCTGAGCCCTAAATTAGGAGCTCAGTTAGAGCGGATGAAGCGGAGGTCGAATTCGGGGAAATTTCATCATAGGTGGAAGCGGAAATTCTTCGCGTTTCTTTTGATTGCGATTTGTTCCGCGACGTTTCTGTTGATGGAATCGGAGTACAGTAAGATTAAAATGCCTTCGTTAATATCTCCGCCGCTGCAGAAGCCGAAGATTGCTTTTCTTTTTATTGCTCGTAATCGGATCCCTCTCGACATTGTTTGGGACGTATTTTTTCAGGTAATTATTATTAGCATCCTCTTACTATTTTGGGAAAATCTTTTATATATTATTTTTATGGAAGCGATCTTTATCCGGTTATTGTCTCTCTCTCTCTCTCTCTCTCTCTCTCTCTCTCTTTTTTTTTTTTTTTTTCTACTTTGCTTTATTAGTTTACAATAGGCCACATAAATCAGTTTCCTAATGTGTCGCTTTGGCAGACTATGGATTTTTTAAAATTATTTTTGTATCACAATTTTGAGTATATATATGAATCATAGGAGAAATGAGAAGCTCCATTATTCCTCATTGACTGTGCTGTGATCGTGTGAAAGACCAATAATAGCATTCATTGAAGTTCGAAAATACTTGAATCAAGCATGATACGTGTACTTTTTTCGCAAATACTAAAATGACTTAACTCCTTGAATTTATCGAGTGTGCAATTTATTAGTATTAGGTAAGGTTATTATATTTTCATAAATAATTTATTGATGCTACTTGCACATGTGTGTGTACTTTTTTTTCCCCTTTATTAAGGTATCAGTTATTTGTATTGATATATTCCTGAACCAAAAGGGGACGAGAGATGAATGTTTATTACTCTTGAAGTTGTTGAAGCTTTCAAAATTATATTGATAATACCTGATTTGAAAAAATTTGGGCCAAATTATTTTTGTGCTTTCATGTAAACCAATTCATTAATTAGGGGTGATGTTCTCAGATTTTGCCTTATTATTGTACCTTTGTTTCTGAGGAGCATGAGGAGTTGGTTATTCTGTTGGGAAAACTTTTGGGTGCAATTTTGTCTTCACTACTTGTAGCGTTTGATAGCTTTTGACTGATGAACATCTTAGTGTGATCTAATTGGAAGTGTCAGTTGTGTTGTCCCCTATTCTGCAAACCAGGGGCAGTAGTTATATGAAGTAAATATCACACTTACTTGCTTGGGTGGGTTGTTAACCACTTTTTGGGTGTGTTAATCCTATAGTCAAATGATCAAATAAATATTCAGACATAGGAGTGATAATGTTGTCTTTATCCATGTCACTCTTGCAGTAAATACTATAGAGATCTTTCACTTCAATCCATGGAACTTTATGTTATTTTGCAGGGTGATACAGAGAATACATTTTCCATCTATGTTCATTCAAGACCGGGGTTCTTGTTGAATGCAGTGACAACGAGATCAAAATTTTTCTTAAACCGTCAAGTGAATGATAGCATACAGGTCTGATTTTGTTTAACAAGTTACTTGCCAAAAAAATTTAGTTTCTTGATGTACTACTGTTTTGTTTATCGATATTATGGTCTTGATCCTATATTGAAATAAAGTGTATATCTAATCTGTGATGCTCTTTTAGTCTTACTTCGATTTGTATGTTGGTTGACTTTATAAGAATGTCATCGTCTATGTTTAATTTGCCTTTCAAGTGAATCTAGCTAGTGATGCTTTATTAGGTAGATTGGGGAGAAGCAAGCATGATCCAGGCAGAGCGTATTTTGCTTCGCAATGCACTGATGGATCCTTTCATTGAGCGTTTTCTTTTCCTTTCAGACAGGTGAAATCTCATTTTTGCTATGAGATAATAAAACCTTCTATACTTTTCTGTATTCCCTTTTGGCTTTCTTGAATTTATAAAAATCTAGTCTCTTGCAATTTTTCAGTAACAAAAAGATGAGCAACTCATCTGCTTTTATTTTCTGTTGCAGCTGTATACCTCTCTATAACTTCAGCTACACATATGACTATATAATGTCAACCCCAAATAGCTTTGTGGACAGGTAATGCTGATACATATTCCCTGATCTCCCAATTTACCTGTGAAATGATTAATAATATGAATTACTGGTTTATCTTTCTTTATCTTTAGCTTTTGTTTTTGTATTTTTATTCTTTTCTCTTAAGTCTTTCTTCCTGTTTTTTTTATTTCCAGTACGCAGTTTGTTGTTGATGTACATTACTTCTGAATTCAATCAGCTTATGAGACCTCCTTAACAATTGTGGTTGCAGTTTTGCTGATAAAAAGGAAAGTCGTTACAATCCAAAAATGTATCCAGTGATTTCTGTGGACAACTGGAGGAAGGGATCACAGGTGACCTGTGGTTTTTGTTCTTCTCAGAGTTGAACTAGCTTGACCAATACATTTTGACAGAAGAAGATGCGAAAATAAAAATCCACGAAATAAAAACTACATAGTTGCTACTTATATTTCTAGCTTTGTTATGTCTTTTATTCTTAATATGTGTCTTTTGTTCTCTTTGCAGTGGGTTGTTCTGACTAGAAAGCATGCTGGGGTTGTAGTTGAAGATAAAACTGTATTCTCAATTTTTCAGTTACAATGCAAGGTTGGTATAGTGAGCATTTTTTGCAACATTGTCTGATTAAAGAGTTGAATATATATTTGGTGGCATGACGCTTGCACCTTCCACAAGTTGTATTTGTTAAGTTTTTCGCTGCTTGCTTAAAAATGCCTTGATGTTGTAACTTGGTACTTGTCTAAATACTCTTGACTTCCTAAAGGGGCATATACTTTGAGACATAGATTAGATTCCCAATGCATCAGCATCTGAAGGATTACATGATCAAACAAGCTCAATATTATTCGATACATCAAATTGAATGGTGGATTGACCTTTACTATTTTTAGCTATCTAAGCTATCATCCAAAGTAAGCACCCCCTAAGGGACTTAACTGATCAAAGGCGCAAAGGTAATTAATCAGAGCTCGTTAAGGATCTCATTTACTTTATTTTGATGAATAATCTTTTGCCAAGTCCTCGAGTGAGGAAAAGTTTATATCTACTAAAATTCTGGCATGTAAATTCTACAGGCAGTTAGATGTTGAGATGATTAATATCTCTATGAGCATGCTTTATGAACTTTGCTTGCTACTTTTCATCATGCTCATTTAAACATTAATATCACTGGAGGCTGGCGTGGACATGTTTTCTCTATCAAGCATGATTTTATTTTAATATTTCTGTTGTTGACTTGTTCTTTTTCCTTTCCTTTCGAAAATAGAAGAAGTCTTTACCTGAATTTTGGCGAGACCGTCCCATTGTAAGTCTTCTCTCTCCTATCACCCATCAATTGAAACATGACTAACCACAGTAGTCATAAGTAGTAGTACCTATGGATTTCTTTTCATGATTGTGGGTTCCTTTTTGTGATCGTAATCATTATTTATGGGGGACAATTTTTTGACTCTGTTGTTGATTTCGTTGTGCAGCCTGCCGACACATCAGCTGAACATAATTGTATACCTGATGAACACTATGTTCAAACCTTGCTTACTGTAAGCTGATCTCAGTTAACATTAGCTGTTAAATGTTATCAATGTCCATTGATTATCTTTTGTCTGTTCAGCTAAAAGGCCTGGAAGGAGAAATCACTAGAAGGTCGCTGACTCACAGTTCTTGGGATCTAACATCTTCAAGGGATCCTCATAGGAAAGGATGGCATCCAGTCACTTACAAGTTGGCCGATGCTACTTCCGGACTTATCCGGTCCATCAAGGTAATTTTCCTGCTGTTTTGGATATATTCCCATTCTTCTTCCTACATGTTTCCATTACCTCAAGCATTAAGGCTGCATGAACCATCCCTGATCCCTCAAATAAACTTTCATTTGGAGGTAAAAAAATGAAGCCTTGGCTCCAGCTTAACCTCACTGGGAAAAATTCAAACTCACAAATTAGGGCTTTGGTGAATCTAACATTGACAGATTGACTTATAAGTTGTAATTAGTATTTTCAAGATTCAAGGTTTTGATCTTCCGAAGAAATTTATTTCTTGTAGGCACATTAGTAAGAACGAAATGATATATTTCCCTGTTGGCCTTGAATACTTAATCTCAAGTAAGCAGCAGAGTCTAGCCACGTATTATGTAATTCACTGGGCCCTGCACAGTTGAACATTTGAAGTTAAATTCCTCTTTCACTATGGCTCAGCTTGTGGAAATTGTATTGTTTCTTCGGTTTCATCTGGGTGTTAGTAGCTTTTCCACCTTTGGGATGGGCTCAGCTGCTAATTGATAATAGTACTATGAACGTATCAAAAATTTACAATTCTAAAATGTGAACAAAATTAATAGGAAAATAGGCACACAAAAAGAACTTTTCAAGGCTTCATATACGTGTTTTCTTCTGCAGGCCATAGATAATATCTATTTCGAAACTGAGTATAGAAGAGAATGGTGCACTAGCAAGGGGAAACCCTCTCAATGCTTCCTTTTCGCCAGGAAATTCACACGGCCTGCTGCCCTACGTCTTCTTAATATGGTAAGTTCATTCTATTTTCTTCTATTTATTTAAGAACGATAATTATTCATATATAACAAAGAACAATAGTAATGAATGAAAATTTACGATGGCTGCAGTCTGCTTTCGGATTTTCCAGAGAAGCTGCAACTTGAGCACAAATACGGCGATGTAGACTATGGATTAGCAACCGGAATTCGTACATGTGAATAACCTAGTGAGTCATCCATACTGATGAAGATCAATGTCGAAAAGAGTTGTATTTTTTGATGTAATTGTTGTAATAAATGTTGTTTTATTAATATCTTACATATATTCCCGTGAGATGTCAATATTAGGTGTATTCTTAGTTCTGGTTTGTCAGCCATAAGGGGAGCCTCAAATATTCAGTAATTCTGCAGCTTTAGTAGTACTCATCTACATTTTTAGTCACTATCTCTATTTTTTTCATAGCCTGAATAATTCTTCCACAGTTAATATGTTAATTATTTAGAAATTTTTTATATAGAAACTTAAAAAGTTGCACTCTGACACTAAGGTAATTCTGGATTTGAGTTTTCTGGCTGAGGAAATTATTTTGTAGGTTCCATGCTACCCCTGAGACTTTGTCTTAAAACTTAACCTATAGTTAAGTAATTTTATAAGTAATTCACTATACCCATTGATAGTATGATAGTACCAAATACCAACTAGCGCCGGCAAAAAAAAAAGCTCGGCCCAATCGGCCAACCTGGGTTTGGGCTGGTTTTGGCCCATAGCTTTTAGGGCCGATAGAATCTGGGCTGGGTCAATCTATGGAATGGTTAAAAAATCTCGCGGCCCGACCCAAAAATGTTGCATTACAAATAATGTGGGTTTCATTATTATCGCCCAGATGATAGGGCTTTGGGCCGGGCCGGGTCTTTTGCCACTACCAGAGAGTATGTATCACAGAGTCATCTTGACTCAATGTTCTACTTTGTATATAAAGAAAAGTAGTTTGATTAAAGAAGAAAGAAGTTAGTTCTGCAAAAGAATAGGAATATATGCCAGCAGATGAATTCATGAATCTTCCTCTCTCTCGAAAATTCTCGAGAAAACGACGATTAAAGGCATGGTTACTATAGTATTCAGCGACAGCATCTCCATGTGATGAGAAGGGTGTGAATTTCTTAGAAATTCAAATTTTATAACTTTGACCAAGTGAATAAATGTGACACATCTAGCTTATAAAAGAAAATTTGACGTAGCTAGTGCGACGTGTACCTCTTCTCGATTACTCAAGAATTACACATATCACAACAACAGATAATTGTACTTTATATATAATAGGACTAGTATGTAATTCCTCCGTGGTGTCAATTTTTGTTTTCTTTTGTTTTGTTTCTTACGCTAACCGCAATTCCAACCGACACCAACGGCAATGATCGTTCAATTAACCACCGTTTAACGGTGTTTGGCCACGTATTTGTATGTGGAATCAAACGTCAACATTGCATCAAACTTTACTTACTAGAAGAATAATTATTCTAATTAATGCGTGTGGATATGAGTCCTTTATTCCTTCACTCGGCTCTCTATTTTTATTTTCTTTTTTAATATTGAATATATAACCTTTTCGTACGGTTCTTTTTCCCCGGTGATGATGAAAGCTAATAGCTGCTATTTGCTTCAATGGTATGGTATAATATGAATCACACACCAAAAATCATATTAGCTAAATAATGCTCTCATGTAATAATTTGCAAATTGTCCAAGAAAGATAAACCGTACTATAGGGCTCAATTTAGAGGATTGGAGGCTTCAGGCGAAAAAATATGTGAATATTAAATAAATTTTATGAAAATTCATTTCATCTTTCTAGCTTATTTTTGGGTTTTAATGCAAATTTTTCTGATTAATTATGAATTGCACATTTTTCTAATTAATAGTTTAACCCATTAAATCTGTCTTGTGACATAATAGATCTTGAATAAGATTTTATTAATTTTAATTAGTTTTATTTTCAAAGTATAGACGTGATTTTCGAGCATTTTTTGGGGTCTAATTGCAGATTTTTCGGATTAATTAGTATTAGTAAATTTTCGGATTAATTAAGAATTTCTGAGAAATGAATGTCAAATTCGCATTGAAGGAGGTCGAACTATTGACCTTGGAAGTGAATAATGTCTTAGCATTGCACTATTTCCCATTATTGTTACACACACATATATGTAGTGACATACATACCAAGGTCTTACTTTCGTCGGGCAGTGAGGCGGCTGCTTGAGTGGCCCCAAGGGCCAATAAGCCTTGTCGTACTAGCTCGATCTACAAGATATTGAGGCTATTTGAATTTATAAGCTTTTGATCATAAGCTACACAATTAACATGTAATGATATGATATACGTATAAGACAAGACAACTAATCTACTCAATGAAAGAAAAATATTATTCAAACAATCTATACGAATCGTATCTAGAAAGAGAATCAAAAAATTTAAAAAAGTAGTTATAACAGTTAATGGGTTGAATGTGCTAGGAAACGCATGAATTTCGGATCTTCCATACACTCTAGTCGCAAAAAAAAATTAGAAAATTATGCTGTAATTGCAAAATCTAAAAGATGTGCCAAAGATGTAAAATTTTATAAATATGATGTTATTTTCATGATCTTTATATGATGATAAAAGTTTTGAATTGAATTTTCAAGATTCATGTTATATTATACTATTACTATAAAAAAGCGGAGTTTACCGACAGATTACTAATGAAGATCTATACCGACGGATTCTCCGACGGATGTTGGTGTACGCACCAAAATCACTGCCGCCCCATCCGCCGTTACAGTCAACTGACCGATCTGTCGGAATAAGCTTTTCTTTGTTTAAACTAAAGTCATATAAAATTTAAAGAATCATATTACTGACGACACACATATCCGCCAGTATTACCAACAGATAATCTCCATTGCTAATGTTGTTTAATTTAATATAAACTTATTTAACGCAATAATATTGATTTTATCGATGGATACACATTCGTCAGTATTCCTGCCGTGAAGTTCAAATTGAAAATGTTAAAGTTACAGACGAACGTGTGTCCGTCTGTACTATTGACATTTGTGTCTCGTCGGTAATGTGTCGGCAAATATGCCAAATTGGGTTTAAGTTTCCCACTTTCTCTTTCCCTATCATTTCTCCGCCTCCACCCTAATTAAACCTTACCCTTCATGCCCACTGCTTGTCGCATGTCGTCCACCGCCGCTCGTCACCTCTTCTCACCCTAATTAAACCCTACCCTATGTTGCCTCCGCCCGTCCACCGCCACTTGTCGCCCCGTCTCTCTCTGTCGTCCACCACCTCTCTCAAATTCCGGCCACATTACCGGCGACGCCGCGACCCTACACCACTGCTCGACCACTCCAACTTCTGAGCTCCCTCATAGCACGAGACTCGCTGAAGCCCTCCCACAGCCCAAACTCCGGATGCACTCGACCGCACCCCTACCACCTCGCTGCTCGCTGTAAGACTCCTTAGTCCTTATCTCGTGTAGTTGTATTCATTTTGACATTTTGTCATCTTCATCTTGCTCCCTTGCTGATTTGATAAAATGTTGTTGGCTTGCTATTGTTGAGTGGTTCAGTGAATTGAATAATATTTTGATTCAGTTTCAGTATGAGCTTTCTGACTCTATTGTGTATGTTGCTTGTGTATGTGTTGCGTGTGTGCTGCTGTGTGCAATGTGTGTGTGTGGGAGAGAGTGTTGTGTATCCATATTCATTCCTCTTAATTCATCATCCTCTAATTTGTCTCTCGCAGTTATCTCTTCGGCGAAGACCAAAGCTAGGAGGTCGAGTTTGGGTTTAGTGTTCAAGAGAAGGTTTTAGCTCCAAGGGTGAGCCTTTTTTCTTTTCCTTTTAATTATCTTGGACCAAGGCCCAAGTGTTGGTCATGGCTACACTCTTATATGTAGGAGCATGCATTTGGGTATTAGAAATTGGTGGCTATAATTGGGGTGGAGCCTTGCCGACTCCACCGACTTGTTGTTGAGAAGAAGCGATAGGGATAATGTTGATCTTATGCTATGTGTTGAATGTTGAACATGCATGTGTAGGATTGCTCTATCTAGAATTGGTCAATTTCAATTAGAGAGTAAAATATTTATAAGTGTTCAAATTTGCATTTTCCCCTAGTTATGGGTTAAGCATGCCAAGTTATGTTCAAATTCGTCAGTGGATGTATAGGACGGTTCCTTTCCAGTAGTGATTTCAATCCTAAATTTCTCGAGGGGCTTGCCAATTTCATTAGATTTGCAAGTTGTAAACCAACACATATAGACATAGACTAAATTAAATGTCCATGTAGAAAGTGTGATAATAAGTAGTACAGAGATACAAACGAAGTTAAGTATCACATTTCTAATTTTGGTTTTGTAAAGAATTACCATATATGGAGATTCCACGGTAAAACATCAATTCATGCAGTTAACAATACCTACATGAATTTTGATTATGAAGCACCTAGTATATACTATATGATGGTATTAGATGTTGTTGGTCCTCATTTTAACATTGAGAACACGAAGAACCATCAAATTATGATGCCCAACAACTTTATGATATGTTAAATGTTGTTGAGTATAAGTTGTGGCTAGTTGTAAAAAGCATTCACAATTGTCATATGTGGTTCGACAAATGAGTTTGAAGGCTAGAGAGGTGCTATGGTCGAGTAACAAAATTGATAAAAGATGGGTTTCCGAGCGATGATGAGATAAATGATTTTTTTCAAAAACTTCGTACACCCTCAATAATTATGAAAAGAAGGTCTTGTGTAAATGGGTGAAAGGTCTTACCTCTCCAGACGGGTATGTATCTAATGTGAGTAGAGGGGTCCAAGTGAGAAATTGTATGTATGATTTGCTCTGGGCACTACACACGAACAAAGACGGGCAATACACATATTATATAAGAAGGCTACATATATTGATGTAAATTATATTATATAACACTAATATATATATATATATATAATCTTTTGTTAATATAAGATTTATTGTCATTTTTATTAACTAGATGATGGTACAAGAGATTGTTGCGAGCGAGGCACCAATCTGAACCAAATGCATGTCGATCGGGTTATGGGAAGCCGCCTTGATAAGAATAAGATAAATGCTTGGAACTGGTAGCCTGGGACTGAGCCTCGTGGCTAGCTACTCGACAGAAAGTACAAGATCAACTGCTCATCCATCCTTAGCCGAGAGGGATATTTCTTTATCTAAGGTGCAACAGGATTTGCGGTTTGAACATGAGCAAAGAATTAAGCTGCAAGAGGATTTAAGGATGATGCAGCAGATGGTCCAACAGTCATGGCCCAACAGTCCCACCAATCGAGTCACTCACCTGGCGATTCTAACAATTCTACAACCCTTTGACAACCCCTTATTTTAGAAACCTTCTAGTAGAATCTAAACTAATATAATACTTTGTTGGTATATATTGTTAATTATAGGTTTGTTACTTTGTTGATTTGATGGTTTCTCGAAATAGGATGTCGTAATTAGGTAAACAAACAAACAAAAGAAACCAAAACTTGAAACAAACAAATACCGATAGAAAAACAGTCGGAACTAAAAGAGATTTAACGATGACGGACATTATCCATCTATATTACGGACAAACTATTCCACTAGTAAACGTCAACTACAATGGTCTCAAGTCTACCAATTGCATCGTTTGTCAGTGATCGGACAGTGAACCCTGTTGGATATCGGGTTTCAGGATGATAATTTACCGACTACTGCTATCGGCGATAATCCGTTGGTAATATTTTCCGACGAATGACGTCCATCTATAATATTTTCACTGACATTGATTTCAACGACGCCGCGAGTTCCTTGGTAATCCATCGGTAATAAAAATTACCAACGGAATTTCAGAATTTACCGACAAAAAAATCAATGGCCAAACCTTATTCTTACGCACCCCTATTTCTTTTTATAGCATAAATCATTCATTACCCTAATTTCCCCTTGACTTAACAAAAAAATTTAACCTTATTCTTACGCACCCCCAACTACTAATTAATCTTGGCCAAACCAAATCCATAACTCAAGGAAAGTTATAACTACATAATATTTGTGAAATAATCTGAAACACGTGCCCATCACGTGTGAACAGCCCATTGGCACAAATGTAACATAAAAAGTGGGAAACATAGTACTTAAACGTGGGTAGTTGAGAGACCAACGGTCCAAAATAGATATCAGCGACGGCAGTTATAGTTACTTAGATATCAACGGTCCACGTGGCAGAGAGTCTCCGCTGTGGTCGGCGGTTTGGTGGGCCCTTACGGTGGAGCCACCGCCCTGACCTTGCCGTAAAAGAGGGCAGCACTAAGTTTCGGGGACACGTCTAATTAAAAAGTTCACACGCTTTTGATAAAATAATACTGAAATTAGAAGAGGTTTCTCCCTCTCTTTTTTTTTTTTTTAATCTTTAATTATGTATTTTAAATTAGAGTAAAGGGAGTATTTGACTATGGAACCTGTATACTTGTGATTATATAGATCTTGTAGTATATCTTCAGCTTAATAGGTCGATCGTTGTTACAATATTTTAAATTTGAGATGTTTGTATATTAATTAATAGGGTCATTTGATAAATACTAGTAAAAATAAAGAAACATTTTGTATTATAAATAGAAGATATACGAGTATTGGGTTTGGGGACTTGTAATTACGTATATATAGTAAGATAAATAATTTATGTATAAAGTTTTATGCATATACGAATAGCTGAAATAGTTTGATAGCATTTAGATTCGCGCAGAGTGGTAACATTATTCCTATTTTATTTGGATTTTGTGGAAATGATAAGTGAAGGTAAAGTGGGTGGGCAGATGCTCTCCTTTCTGCACAATATGACGATCGTATCTATGGAAAATAAGTTTCTGAAAGCGAGATATAAATTCTCTATTTTTATTTTGAGAATGTAATGATTGTATATTTGACAAAGATTAATCTAAACTGTTTGTCTTATGCAAATTATAAATTTTGATAAGGAGATTTATTAAAATCTTGAATTCGATAATTGTACATGTGAGAGTGAGAGTGAGAGTGAGAGTGAGAGTGAGAGTGAGATGATGGACACCATCCATACACGTAATTGCACTTATTGGTGAAATGAAATTCCTAATTTGGTAGCAATCAAATTGGCAAAAAGCTGCAAGAATTTGCCTTACTAGGTGGAGATGCAAAAATGGATGCACTAAAAAGTTAATATTCGAGATAAAGTATCTCAAGAATAAAATAAAAATGAGTTACAAATTAGAATCATGCTCACAAAATAAATAAATAAATTAATCGGGTCGCAAAATAAGTGTTTCTTCTTGTCGTGCATTACCCATTTTTAGTTGCTATATTCTAGTTACAATCGTACTCATGAGTCTGAGATGATGGTTGTTCGCGTTATTATTTTTATAAATTTGAACAAATGCCTAAGTTGTATACTGATACGTCATTGATTTAATATATGTTCATGAAAATTGAGTAACATAGGTCAGAATTTTCATTCATCTTTATATAAATTGATTATTAGAAATCATTTTCCTTTTATTTCCGAATTATCGTACCCCAAAACAGTGCATTGGATTAGTCAAAGCATTAAAATACAATATTACAATTAATATATATAAATTATGCATGGGCACTAAAGTTTTCGTAAATTCTTAAAATTTTATTTGGTATATATGATTTGAGAAAACTATTCCTTCAAAATAAGAAAAAAAGAAAAGAAAAGAAAGAAGAAGATAGATTCTGGGAAGCTATCATCATCGGATAAAAAAAAAAAAGCAGTAGCATATTTGATCAAACCAACCTTTGAACATGATCCATAGTGAAATATGAGGTCGATTGATTGGAAATTTGGAACAATATAGTTATAGTATTATTTTTCTTGTGCGTTAAAAATTCTCATAATTCAATTTCTTAATTACTTTGTGCAGAATAATGTTACTAGGTTACATGGTATGTGTTATAAATTTGTGGTTAGATTTAAAAAAAATAATAATTTGGATAATCAGATGACTAACAAAAAAATATTTGTTTATAATCAGAGGACTAGTGTGTCTTAATTAATCAAGAAGACGAACACTATGAGGAAGAGTTGAGGAGTCCGATCACAAAGTTTGGTGGCTCATCCCAACTATAAGAGCTACAAAAATCTTTATCAATCCAGGCTAACTTATGTGCCATCATTTTTGCATAATATTATCATCTACAATTCTTCTGACAATTTGAAGTAGTAGTAATAATAATAAGGGATCATTGCCATTTATATCATAATTTTTCGTTGACTTCTAGTCAAACCCATATCTTTTGAAACTCGAACATAAAATCATAACTTTTGATATTTTTTCAATTATCCCATAGGTCAAACTTTCGGTGAAATGGGTGGTGACGTGTCGTCCGGAATTCAACGAAAAGTTATGATTTAAATGACAATTATCTCAACAACATTGTTTTGAAGAACGAATATTTTGTCCACATCGAAAATTCCGGCTGACACGTCACCACCAATTTCACTGGAATTTTGATATGTGGGATAATTGAGAAAATATCAAACGTTGTGATTTTATATTCTAGTTTCAAAAGATATGAGATTGACCATAAGTCAACAAAAAGTTATGATTTAAATAACAATTATCCATAATAATAATAATAATAATAATAATAATAATAATAATATAATAATAATAATATTAATAATACGATTATTATTGTGGTTTTAGTGATACTCTTTTGCTAACAAGTTAGGTACAATACGATTGGTGATTGATTTAATACAATTGAGATATTTTAGTAAAAAAATGGTAATTTGGAGAGAAAGATAGTCATATTTTGATAGATATGAATAGATAAATTGGTTGTGACATAAAGACCTCAAGAAGAAGGAAAGAAATATAGCAAGATTCTTCATGAAAAATGATGAAGAAGAGATGCGAATAATATGTGAAATAAAGTCAGCTTTACTTTATGTTAAAAAAGAGGAAACCCTTCAATTATTTGGATTGCAACACCATCATAGGATCCTCCTCTCATTTAATTGACACGAATAATTTTATTTTATTTTTATTTATGATTTAGTTGAACTATGAACTAATTGACATAACTAGGGATGTCAATTTAGCTCGAAACTCATGAGTTGACCCGATTAACCCGACAATCCGATAAGGTTAGAGCTGAAAAATTATAACCCAAATGACTCTAAGCCGAATAGCCAGCAACCCGATAGGGTTGGTCCGAAGATAGCTCGAGCCCGGATTGACCCGAAAATTAGCGAGTTCTCATTATTTATTTTTCAAATTTCATTACTTTAATTTTTTCAAACTTTTGAAAGTTAGTATAATAAGATTTTTTTTCCAAATGTATGTATAAATGCATTTGGATTAAATATTAGAAAGTTATATTTATCATTTCACTTTTTTATATTTTATTATAATATTTAATATACAACGTTTAGATTTAAAATTTTAAAAACGGTAATCTTTTATGAAAAATGTATGTTCTTACTTCTCTGAGAGTTACGATTAGTTTTGAGTTAAAACGACATTTATTTATGGATATATTTCTTTGTTAAAAATATATAATTATCAAGATTCATGTATTAAATTTAAAAATTCATAATTTTTTTAGCGCAATTGGTTAGCCCGAAATTTAATAATTTAGGGTTAAGGTTAAAAATTTGTAGCTCGAAAAAAATCACAACTTGAATGATCCGTAACGGAATAGCCCGACAACCCGATAAGATTGGCCCGAACCCAAACGCGTTGGCCCGATTGACATCCCTAAATATAATACCAATTGGTGGGAAATAGAATAACAAAAATCATATGTAGTCCGACCTTTTTGTTAAGGAATGATGACTCTGTTGAACGAGATTTATTAATATTGGTAGATGTGGCTCCTCCTCCTAAGGAACAGGTAATTTTATATTATATGGCGAATGGACGAGCTTCTAAATAATCTTAAGCTAAGAGATCCTAAACTGGGACATAATATTAATATACATAATTATTTTATGAGCTTGTAGATTACTTTTTTAGAATCTGATGCTGTTTTATAAAAGTTTAACTGAATTCTAGTAAGCCAATTCACATTCACTTCTTCAAAAAAAAAAAGGCAGTTCACAATATCCTTTCACAAAAAAAGGTCCGAATTACGGTAATTATTTTTTTTTAAAAAGGGAGGAAATTAACTATAAGAAGTATAAAATGGAACTGACCAATACTATAATTCTTGAATATACAATTTAGCAAACGTGTCTGTAGTCCTAAAATCCCAAGTCTGAAGGCACCTATATTTGTCAAGTCTACTGCAAATCAAGAAATTTTCTAGAGTCCAATTTTTTAATAGCAAAATCCAACCGTCCACTTCATCTTCTTTGAAGCTTCTCCACTTTATCAGATATTCAGTTTACAAACTTTGCCTATAAATTAAATCGACATTTTCCCACACCATAATCCAAATCAAACAAGTTTCATCAAAAGCACATCACTCAAACATTCATTCTAACACCAGAACTAAGTGTAGATAGTTAACACAATTATTTCTCCCTTTATTCCAGATTCTGCAAGCCCTTTTTGTGCTGCTTGTTCATCTATATAAACCGTCATTCTTTCCTTTCCTTCTTCATCAAACTCACAACACTTTTCGTCTCTCTTCACCATCTCTCTCTCTATATCTCAATCTTGAGAAATGGCTCCGAGTTTGAGCAAGGGAGGTTCCAACGCCGCCGTGGTTGTGGACGGATTCACCAACTCCGTGATCACACTCGATGAATCCAACTTTGTCGTGAACGACCACGTCATCCTCTCCGAGGTCCCTCTCAACATCACGGCGGCTCCCTCGCCGTATGGTGTAGGGGAGAAGGCGGCGGCCTCTGCGGCCTCCCCCGGCTGCTTCGTGGGGTTCGACGCCGTGGAGGCGAAGAGCCACCACGTCGTCCCCATTGGGAAGCTCAAGAACATCAAATTCATGTCCATTTTTCGCTTCAAGGTTTGGTGGACCACCCACTGGATCGGGTCAAACGGGTCGGATCTTGAGCGCGAGACCCAAATAGTCATTCTCGACAAATCCGACGGGCCGGGCTTCGACGAGAGGCCCTACATCGTGCTGCTTCCCCTCATCGACGGGCAATTCCGGGCCTCGCTCCAGCCCGGGGTTGACGACTTCATCGACATCTGCGTGGAGAGCGGGTCGACCAAGGTGACCGAGTCGTCGTTCAGGGCCGCGCTCTACATGCATGCCGGAGACGACCCGTTCACACTGGTGAAGGACGCCATCAAGGTGGCGCGTCACCACCTCGGCACGTTTCGGCTGCTCGAGGAGAAGACGCCACCGGGGATCGTCGACAAGTTCGGGTGGTGCACGTGGGACGCCTTCTACCTCGCCGTGCAGCCAGCTGGAGTGATGGAGGGGGTCAAGGGCCTGGTCGACGGCGGCTGCCCGCCGGGCCTAGTGCTCATCGACGACGGGTGGCAGTCGATCTGCCACGACGACGACGAGCTCACGACGGAGGGCATGAACCGGACCTCTGCTGGAGAGCAAATGCCCTGCAGGCTGATTAAGTTCGAGGAGAACTACAAGTTCAGGGACTACAAGAGCCCGAACAAGACTGGGCCCGGCCCAAACAAGGGCATGGCAGCCTTCATTCGGGATATGAAGGATACTTACACGAGCGTGGACTACGTGTACGTTTGGCACGCCCTGTGTGGGTACTGGGGCGGGCTTAGGCCCGGTGTTCCGGGCCTGCCGGAAGCTAAGGTGATTGAGCCCTTACTGACTCCCGGGCTTAAGACAACTATGGAAGATCTTGCTGTTGACAAGATTGTTAACAATGGTGTTGGGCTTGTCCCACCTAAGCTGGCTGAGCAGATGTATGAAGGATTGCACTCCCATCTTGAATCTGTTGGGATTGATGGAGTCAAAGTTGATGTCATCCATGTAAGTAGTATTTTGATTTTGATTTATGTTCTGTTTTTGGCGAGATATCTTATGGTTTCATAATTCCGATGCATATATGTAGTTGCTGGAAATGTTGTGCGAGGACTATGGTGGTCGGGTAGAGTTAGCAAAGGATTACTACAGGGCCCTGACCAAGTCAGTTCAGAAGCACTTCAAAGGAAATGGAGTGATTGCTAGTATGGAGCACTGCAATGACTTCATGTTCCTGGGGACGGAGGCCATCACTCTGGGTCGTGTTGGTATGTATCTAGCTATTCGTGTTTCATCTTCTATCTCTATTTCTTATACGTTTGGATGTAATAGGTGACGACTTTTGGTGTACGGATCCATCGGGTGACCCTAACGGCACGTTCTGGCTACAAGGGTGCCACATGGTGCACTGCGCCTATAACAGTTTGTGGATGGGCAACTTCATCCACCCCGACTGGGACATGTTCCAGTCGACTCACCCTTGCGCCTTGTTCCACGCCGCCTCGCGTGCCATCTCCGGTGGTCCCATCTACGTTAGTGACTCCGCCGGTAAGCACAATTTCGAGCTGCTCAAGAGCCTTGTACTCCCCGACGGCACCATCCTCCGTTGCGACTACTACGCTTTGCCCTCTCGCGACCGCCTCTTTCAGGATCCCCTTCACGATGGCAAGACTATGTTGAAGATTTGGAACCTCAACAAGGTTACAGTCGCATTTATTTACTTTTTCTTTTTTATAACATAAAACTGTAATCCCTCCCTAATTTGTGCCTCAAATCCAGTTCACCGGAGTGGTCGGAGCGTTCAATTGCCAGGGCGGCGGGTGGGACCGTAAGGAGCGCCGCAACCAGTGCTTCTCCGAGTGCTCCCGCCCGGTCTCCGCCACAGCCGGCCCGAGCGACATCGAGTGGAAGCAAGGCGCGAACCCGATCGCCGTCGACGGCGTGGAGACATTCGCGATGTACCTCTACAGCGAGAAGAAGCTCGTCCTCTCCAAGCCCTCCGGCACCATCGACATCGAGCTCGATCCTTTCAACTTCGAGCTCATCACCGTCTCCCCTGTGAAGACCCTGGCCGGAACCTCCGTCCAGTTCGCGCCGATCGGGCTGGTGAACATGCTCAACACCGGCGGCGCGATCCAGTCGGTGGCGTACAACGACCGCGCGAAATCCGCGAAGATCGGAGTGAAGGGAACCGGAGAGATGAAGGTGTTCGCGTCGCAGAGGCCGGCGGCAGTCAAAGTGAACGGCGGGAACGTGAGATTTGGGTACGCGGATTCCATGGTGGCTGTGGAGGTGCCATGGGCGAAGCCTACTGGAGTTTCTGTGATTGATTACGTGTTTTGATTTTGTTTGCTGATTTGGGAAAGGTGCCCTGCCCTAGATTGAGATGAAATTGGGGCTTTTTAATTTTTGTTATTTTGGGGTTTTCGATGATTACGAGCGATGTATTTCGTTTCAAGCACGGAAATGTATTTCCGAGTAATGGAATATGAAATAAAATTTCTGCATAAGCTTTGATTCACTACTTATATTACCCAATCCAGAATATCACCTTCTTCTGTTCTTCATTTAGAATACTCACAATAATATTTAAATATTACTTTAAGAGTATTATTTTGAGAAAACATTTGTTCTTAAAACGCCTTTGCTGAATATAAGTTGATACTATTTTCTTTTAATATACTATATATAGACAAAGAAATACTCATCAGAATCGATGCTGTTTATTTATTTAGAAACGAGTATGTTACAAAGGACATATTATTTTAAATAAAAGTTAAACGAGTAAGCTATGTTTTCTGGAAAATAATTCCTACGTACAAATATAATTGCAAAAAGAAAGACCCCCAAGACAAATTCCTTTTTATTGTTTCTAAAATTATCCAAATCATTGATTGAGTGTGTGAATTATTGGGCCTTCATTGAGTTAAGGTCTAAATTATAAGGCGGATAATCAAAGATTGAATCTTTGGTTAGTAAAATTGAACTGAAGTAACTTTCATAACATATATAGTTATTCAAATAAGAATTAATTTTTATTGCAGAACTAATAACACATCATAATCATACGTTTTTTTAATCTGATGGATGCAAAGCATGACATGTGGCGTCATTATAATAGCTGAAGGATATTTTAGTAATTTTATTATCTGGTTAATTATGGTATAACCAATTTTTATAGAAAAGATTTGATTGATTATAAATTCTGATTTTTATGGAAAAAATCGTGAAACATATAATGATATGGTTAATGATGAATAATGATACATTTCGTCTCCAATTAATGATAACTTCTTCTACCGATAATTATACTATTTTTTATTCTGATAATGATACGTTTATGGAAAAAAATTGATTGATTATGGTTCCGATTTTTGTGGAAAAAATCGTGAGTTATGGTGATTATTGTCCACACATAATGATATGGTTAATGATTAATAATGATACATTTCGTCTACGATTAATGATAAATTCTTCTGCCGATAATGATACAATTTTTTTTATTCTGATAATGATATTTTAATTATACTTTATTCGTGTGAAATGATGCCTTCTTTCTTTGAAAATTATACATTATTCTTCTCATAATGATACATTCTTATACTTATAATGATATATTCACATCCGATATATTGAAATTCGTTTCCTATTAAAGAAAATGATATACATAGCTCAAATTAATTCTACACATATAATGATGGGATGTCAGTCCAGCCCGAACCCGCTGGGCTGGCCCGACTAACCCGCTAATTTTAGAGGGTTAGGGTTGAGAATTTATAGCCCGATAAGATT
>JAYDZE010050083.1:0-26235 GCA_034509125.1 Monilaria moniliformis | reverse complement strand
AAACCCCTCCACTACCGCCGCCCATTGAATCAACAATCGACTGAAATCCATCAACAAAATCGCCGAGGAGATGGCCATAATGAAGAGAGAGGCATAGATCCAGTAACAAAACCACCGATCGACGAAGGAGAAGAGGGCATTATGGGAAACAAAAGATAATCGGTGCCTCAAGATTTTCTATCGGAGGGTGAAGCACTGATACAATAACACAGCCAAACATAAGGAAACAGTGGGCAGCACAAAAACCAAGACGGGCCGGCTTGGTTAACACGGGCCACCCATTTCCCCAACATAGATACCAAACACTTAAATAGACTATGTTTGGTAATCCTAACATGGTTTAACACAGAAACCAAACACCCCCTTAATAAGTACAAAGAATTAAAATGAATAAAAATGAAAATTTAAATCTAAAAAAAAAGTAAGAAAGAAGGGGCCCACTAGTAAAACGGTAATTTGACTCCTTAAAACCACTGTCCGCTTCCCACCCTTTTACCCAAGGCCACTACCAAAAACCCCCCACTTCACCTCACCCTCACCCTCTCACTTGCCCTCTTTCCTCTGTTCATTTCTCACCCGAAAAACAGAGGAAAGGAGAAAACCCCAAACCAAAAGCAGAGGGGAAAAAAGAAACTCAGAAAAGAAAAAACCACTAGAAAAACGAAACCCTACCACAGAAAATGGAAGAATAGAGCAGAAGAGATTCTCAACAAGTATTATTTGACTACTCACTCCTATCTTTTTATTTTTTCCTTTTCCGCAACGCTTCCTTCATGAACCCTTCAGATCTCTCTTGTACACGCATGCATATGCAAATGTTGAGCGATTACTTGCTTCTTGGTGAGTGTGTGTGATTGTTGAAGGAAGTTCTTTTGTCATTTGGGCGGGTCGGTTTGATAATGGCTGTGGAGGCGAGTGCTGCTGGGAATATTGAGGTTTCTCCATGGCTGAAATCGATGGCGGTGGCCCCAGAGTACCACCCCTCTCTGGCTGAGTTCCAAGATCCAATTGCCTACATTTTTAAGATTGAGAAAGAGGCCTCCAAGTATGGAATCTGCAAGATAGTTCCCCCTGTCCCTGCTGCTCCCAGGAAAACTGTTGTCTCCAATTTGAACAAATCCCTTCTCGCTCGGTCCGAATCTGGCCCCACTTTCACCACACGGCAGCAGCAGATCGGCTTCTGCCCGAGGAAGCACCGCCCCGTGCAGAAACCCGTGTGGCAGAGTGGGGAAAGGTACACCCTTGCTGAATTCGAAGCCAAGGCAAGAAATTTCGAGAAGAATTATCTGAAAAAGTACGCGAAGAAGGTGTTGAGTGCTTTGGACATAGAAACCCTCTATTGGAAAGCCATGGTTGATAAGCCCCTTTCTGTGGAGTACGCCAATGACATGCCCGGTTCGGCTTTTGTCGTGCACAAGGGCGGTGGGAAGAAGAATGAGGGCGTGATGACAGTTGGGGAGACTGAGTGGAATATGAGGAAATTGTCGAGGGAGAATTTGTCTTTGCTGAAGTTTATGAAGGAGGAGATACCGGGCGTGACCTCGCCTATGGTCTATGTAGCTATGATGTTTAGTTGGTTTGCCTGGCATGTGGAGGATCATGACCTGCATAGCATGAACTATTTGCATCTTGGCTCTGGGAAGACATGGTATGGTGTGCCCAAGGAGGCAGCTGTTGCGTTTGAGGAAGTAATTAGGGAGCATGGATATGGTGGAGAGATCAATCCTCTAGGTAACATGGTTTTTTTACTGCTTTATGCAGACTACGGTTTCATTGATTTGGTATATTTTTTTGCGCGAAATTACCATAATATGCTGAAATTAGGTAAAATTGTTGAGATAGTAACTATAAATAGTAGTGCAGCAGCTGGCAATAGTGTCTGCATATGATCTTGTAGTCTTGCAATGAATGCATATGATACAACATAATAGTTTTCTTGAAGTCAGTTTCGAGCCTAGGCATCTTACATATCTAAGAATGATGTGCCCAGGTATTTGATGTTTCTCAGTCCCTTATGAAATTAGGCCTTAATGTGCTCACCAGGACAGATAATTCATGAATTAGAATATTTTGGAGGGTGACTACAAGTGTAACTTTAGATAAAAAGTCCCTGAGGGAACATTATCACATGCTCTTCCTTGGCTTTGTAAGAAAAAATAATTATTCTCTCAAGTTCCAAATTTTGTGTTTTCTAGAAATGCTAGCTAGTTGATTTTTCACTCATAATAAGGGCTATTATTCGCTGGGATGGGCCAATCCAAATACTTATGCCTTATTAGAGCCAACACACTTCAAGCTTTGCACTATCAACTTCTTCTTGAGGCCCAATAGGCATTCCATAAATCTCGGGGCTAATTTTTTTAATAACCTGTCATTTTTGAATCCTTATTCAGTGACGCATGGCAGTTGTATCTAGTTGCAAGTTGCAAGCCTTTCTCTATTTCCCAGGAGGTCATCACCTTTAACTTTGAACTGTGCTATATGTTAAAATGATAAATGAGGCCATTTTGAACTGAATTTTGTCCATATCGGCAAGTATCTTTAAAAATTACTATATGTGAACTGTAAATTGTGCCATATGCTGTTACAAGTGATAAATGAATATTCGAGTGGAATGGAAAGAAGCACTTTCGCCAGTTGCTTAAGCACCATTACTGTTAATTACTATCTATCTTAGCACCAGTTGCTTAAGCACCATATCCCCCCATGGCTAGTAGAATTGAAAAAAGCACTTCACATGTGGCCCAAAACGAACATTGATACAGGAATGGTCTTTTGCTGGCCACTGTAGTAGCCACTTAATATTATGGTTTGTGGACACTACTCTGCTAGTGCAGGTGTAGTAACCGCTGCTTCTTCATTTTCAGTTGTTGTTGCTCTATATTAGCAGCTTGTCACCTTTATCTGTTTTGGTTTGTCTACTTAACTGGGCCTGATCCAAACCATGAGCATCTAGTTCTTGATCAATATAGTCATCTAAATCAACGCAATTAATACAGAAATCATGTAATCTTCTTTGGAAACAACTGTAATTTCATTTCAATTTTTTATTCTTCTTTTCAAGATAGCATCTGATATTTCACATAGATATTTTGCCTTGTACCCTGGAAAACACTATGTTTAATTTTTTAGAGAAGGTTCGTATTTTGAGCTGTTCATACTTAGAATCCAATAAGACATTTGCAACAGTCTGTTCTTGTTTTGATACGTAAAACAAAAAGATAAAATCAAAATAACATCGTTTTATTCTTCTGAAGTTGTGGAGTTTATCAGCCTTTTGTTATTGTGACATATATGTAGTCGTTCTATACTAGGCATAAGTTATCATAGATATTATGCCGCGTGTACGCGAAACACTTCATCTTCAATAACTCAGACGAGGTATGTACTATATAGTCTACTCAGGCTAGCATTGACAATATAGCGTTTTTTACATTCTGTTCTCTAATATGATCGATTTATTTAACAAAAACTGTTCACAAAGAGAGTGAATTATCAAAAGAATGGAGCATTCATAGATACAACTGCCTCTGTTTTGGCAATTGAGCATGATAGATGCATACAATAACGATTATTTTTAGGCAATTCGCAATTTGTTGGTATATCTGAAGACTGAACTACTACTGCATACCCATGTAAATCTTGCTGGAACGAGAACTTGACGCCTGCATATGATTATTGATGCTAATTGCCTTACAAATATAAAATTCAAAATGCTGAGTATCCCTAACTGTTCTCCCTTTTGATCTGGACTTCGATCAGAAGCACTGTGCATGCTCTCTTTTATAGTTTATTAGTTAGCACATCTGAAACATGTTCTCACTACAGAAATTTCAGGTGGGATGTGTGGAACTGGTGGGCTCTACTGCCTTGATATTCCGTTAGCTGTATTACTGATAAAGAAGTTACTTGAACAATGCTAAACTTTTGGGTTTTGTTATAACTTTAAGAATAATTTCTGTTAGATTGAATCTGACCAAGGTCGAAGGAAAGTGATTTAGAAAGTTCTAGATGTTATGATTAAGGGAATAAATGAGGGATAACGCTCATGATATATATTGACAAATGTTACAAATTTTTTACCACTATTTGCTCTTTTGATTTTTCTCTGAGGGTCAATGAAATTGTAGTCATGGTTGACAGACAATATTAGAAAAAATAAATTCAGATTGTTTTGTATTTGGAGCTCGGTTTAAATCTCCCTATGAATTTTACCACTGCATTTTTTTTCAGTTACTTTTGCTACTCTTGGTGAGAAGACTACGGTCATGTCCCCGGAAGTGCTCCTCAATGCTGGTGTTCCCTGCTGCAGGTAACTGTATTTTGCTACCGTATTCCTGTCCATCGTTTAATGTCAACAGAACAATATGCTTGGTTCTTACAAAGAAACAACAATGAGCAGTGAATAGGCAATGACATGTCTCATCTTTACTGTTTTTATGTCCTTTACTGTTGGGGTTGGGGGAATATGATCGTATTCTTATTTGAGCCTAAGGATTTAGTTTTGTTCATTTGACCTCTGGCGCTGAGGTAACAAACCCCCCTGATGCTTTGTCTGAGGTTATAGTATTATATTTCATTCGTAGAATATATTGAACACAGGTGTGTGATAAAAGGCCGTAAGGACTTTTGAGGAATAAGCTTACTACTTCACATTGTTTTTGCTAAATAGCTACCATATTTAAATATTTTATCTAGGTTCCTGTTTAAGGTCAAACTCATAGTAAAACTTAAGGGATAAACTAAACAATTGCTCAAAGGAACAACAAAAAACAAGAACTCCGGAATAATTTTATCACATGTGACACCTCCCCGGCAATTCTGGTGAACCCTAAATGCTAGACCAAACATTTGAGTCGTACTGATACATGTTCCCTTGTGGACTTAGGTTGGTACAAAATGCTGGAGAGTTTGTTGTCACTTTCCCAAGGGCTTATCACTCAGGATTCAGTCATGGTAAGGCACTCATCAAAGTTTGTCCTGTTCCAGTATTTATGCATCAAGTTTGTTGTACATAAGCAAGTTTTTGATTTTGACACTTTTGATGATAAAGACGGGCTTAATTTGTGTATTTGATCTTTTCAATTTTAGGATTCAATTGTGGAGAAGCTGCTAATATTGCTACTCCTGAATGGTTGAGGGTTGCAAAAGAAGCTGCAATTCGCAGGGCAGCTATTAATTGTCCTCCAATGGTTTCTCATTTTCAGTTACTCTACGATCTAGCACTTTCATTATGCTCAAGGTTTGGTTTCTCTTTGAAAGTGTGGATGCTTTTTTGTTTCAGTTTAGCAATTTTGTCCTTATTGTTTATTATTTTACAAGCTTTGTAGTTATTTTATGTTCTGGAAATTTAAGTTCATATTTTTAGTGTTTTATAGTTTGTTAAGAATATTGTGGACTTATTGTGTTTGCGGAGTATTAGCTACTGAAGCACTTCTGGTTATTCCAGGAGGCCCTTCTGCACTCTTCTTATCTATGTAATTTTGTTGAGATCGAAGAAGCGATTTTGTACTTAGAACCTGTTTCCTATCGCCAACTGTGCTTTATTTTCATCATTTTTGTGTCTAAGTCTCCCCAGTCTGTCCATTGTCATATTTACATTACAATCTTATTATTCCAAGTCAAATTTATTTTCTCAATGTCCACCTTCACTTCTAATGTGTAGGAGGTTCTATCATGAATGTGTCTATTGATCAAGTGGATGATTGGATATTATGTTTTGGGGATCCTGGCAATAAGGATTTCCGTCATTCAGCCTAAGTATGATATTTGCTATAAACCAGGCTCATATATCAAGAATCATATAAAAAGATAAGGTTATCTTCTGGAATATGAAAAAAATGGATCTTTCCCTACTTGTATCATTCATTCATTTGGAAAAACCTTGTAAATTTCAAATTAAATAAGTCTAATCCAATATATTAATAATATGTAAAATCAAGTAATTTTGCTCTGGCTCCTTTTAAGCAGATAAAATATTCATAATAACTTTAATCAAATGCAAGCAGAAAGAAGCTAAGCACTTTGTGATTTAGCTACCTGAATGATACCAACTCCAGGGCAGCATTAGGTCATGCATCATTATAGATCACATAACTTTTTCTTGTTTCAACATAGAAGGTTTTTCAATTTCTGCAGCCAATTTGAAATAGCAAGTTGAATATGGGATAGATCCTTTTGTCTTAAATAAGATGGTTTGGATTCATTTGGTTATTCAATTTACCGCCGCATCTTTGTAAGTACCCTGCTGTTTTATCTTTGTGTGAGGTTGCTTGACACATGTTCCATCTCAGAGAGTCTACCTTACATGATCTCACTTATTACATCATGTATTGTAAGTTCCATTACTTGTTCATTTACGAAGTGTGAATTTATTTCCTTCTTCATCTTGTACAATATGTTATGCAGAGTGCCAAAGAGTATTGCAGTGGAACCGAGGAGTTCTCGGTTGAAGGATAGGAAGAGAGGTGAAGGTGAAACATTGATCAAAGAACAATTTTTCCAGGACATGATACAGAACAATGATATGCTCAGTGCTCTTGGGCAAGGATCATCTGTTGTGCTTCTTCCCCAAAATGCTCTGAGTTACTCATTTCGTTCCAATACGATGGTTGGGTTTCAGTCAACAGCCAAATCCAAGTTGTTCCCCAGCTTATGCAGTCCCGATCTTGAGTTGAGGAATACAGGCTTCAGTTCTCATGATGAATCTACACTAGACAGGAAGCAGAGCCCAAAACAAGCAAGGGGATCTGTGGTGAATAAAAGAACATTTTCTTCTTTGTTTGGTATTAACATTCCTTCTCCGGCTCCTGATGCAGAGCAACCATACCCTGAATCAAAGAAAGCTTATCAATGCCAGCAGGGACTTTTTTCATGCGTCACTTGTGGGATTTTATGTTTTGCATGTGTGGCCATTGTTCAACCGACGGAAGCAACGGCCCAGTACCTAATGTCAGCTGATTGCAGCATACTTAATAATTTGGGAGAAAGTGATAATGACCCCAATCATATTAGGGATGCTAACACAAATCTTTCTATAGGTATGTTCTATATGAAAATTTTATAAGAACCTTCTATAATTTAGTCTATTATTTCACTTGTAGATATGAGCTGAATTCTTGTTTGGTTATCTCATGGTGAGTACAAGAGTGTGGTCATTTTCCTTAGTCCTTACTTGCTTACATGATTTCTATGCTTGTATACATGGAAATATCAGAACATATTTACTGTTTTATTGGATACATATATGTGCTTCGGTCTCCACAACTAGTGTTATATGATCAACTCAAATGGTTAATGTTTTTGAAGCACATGATACTATTTAATCATTACATAACAATGCACTACCCCAAATTATGCTATGAATTACCCATGTTTAAAATAAATCTGAAGGCTTTAAATAAATCTCTTGAACTGCATTAGATTTGAAAAATAATGAGAATGGAAAGGCAAGAAGACTTAGTAATATATTATTATGCAGGATTCTTGTGTTATTTTGAAATAAATATAGATGAAACTAATTCTTTCCTGTATTTTTTCAATGCATTCATTTGCAGGATTAATGCATATTAATACCCAAAATGGACTTTCTGCTGATCCACTTCGATATGTGGATAAGGGAAATGTTGGTTTCACTTCTGATAGTAAGGTTCATAATGAGCCCTCGTCACTCGGCCTATTAGCTTTAACATATGGTGACTCCTTGGACTCTGAGGACGAAGATTGTGAGGTTAATCTTCCCGTTGAAGGCTATGGAACTAGTAAATCTGATGACTTTAGAAATGGAGATGCTTGTGTGAACACTGAAGCAAAGATCAACTGCAGGAAGGAAATTTCCGATGAATCCGATACAAACAGTTCTTCAATGACCGAGTCAAATTCTTTAATCCATAGGTTTAGTAGACATCAGACAGAACCCCAACTTGACATCCCGAATTCTTTATCTTGTAAAGCTGTAGGAACACCAAAAACTGGTTTGGCACCACGACAGTCCACAACTATGCCTTTTGCTTCAAGACTTGATGAAGACTCTTCTCGTTTGCATGTCTTCTGTCTTCAGCATGCTATGCAAGTGGGAAAGCGGCTCAGTCAGGTTGGTGGAGCTGATGTGTTTCTTGTATGTCATCCAGGTGAGGTTTTGTAGATCACGTGTGAAATGATGCCTAAAGGATAATTAGATATCATTTAAGATTATTCACAATTCATTTTCATCAGTCTTTACGAGCATCCCCTGATTTGTTAATGCTTCCTTTTAAAATTAATATCTATGTTTTGGTCAATCTATGCAGACTATCCAAAATTGGAATCACAGGCTAAGGAAGTTGCAGAAGAACTGAATAGTGATTATATCTGGAATGAAGTTTCATTTCGGGAGGCAAAAGATGAGGATGAAGAAATTATACGACGAGCACTAGAAAGTGAGAATGCAATACACGGTAATGGAGACTGGGCTGTGAAACTGGGCATGAACCTATTCTACAGTGCCAATCTTAGCCGCTCTCCACTTTACAGCAAGCAAATGCATTACAATTCTGTGATATACAATGCCTTTGGACGCAGTTCGTCAATTGATAGCTCAATGTCTGAGGGTGAGCTGGAAGGAAGGGGTTTAGGCAGGCAAAGGAAGATAATTGTTGCTGGAAAATGGTGCGGAAAAGTTTGGATGTCAAATCAGGCTCATCCACTGCTGGTCAACAAGGATTCACAAGAGCAGGAGCAGGAGTCGGCCGTTGCTTCCTGGACCAAACCTGATGTGAAATATGTCAGACGATCAGAACGCAGCAGCCTAGCTGCTGGAGTATTGTCTGCAGTCCGTAAAACTAGTAGAAAGAAGCCGAGTAATGCTGAAAGCTGCTCATTCATGGATGAAATATCTCCGGAGGCTGAAAAATCTCGAGCTTTTTATTGCCACAAGAAAATTAAGAGAAAACATGGATCCAGAATGCTGAAAGAAGAGAATCCTGAGGTAGAAAATCAAGATGAATCATCTGAAGAATCTCAACTCAGGCATGGAACCAAGCGATTGAAGAAGGAGAATCTTGAAGACGGAGACGACTCTTTAGAAGAGTATCCTCTGAGTAAATCTTGGAAGCAGATAAAGAGCAATCAAAGAGCCAGGCAAAGGGAAAAGGAGACTCCTGTTGCTACAAAAAATAAAAAGATAACTAAGAAAGAAGAGCCGAATTCACACAACATAGATGAGATGGAAGGTGGACCTAGCACACGACTCCGGAAAAGAACAAAAAAACCTTCCAAAGATTCAGGAGCCATATCAACCAAACCAAAACCAGTAGTGAAGAAGCAACAAAGAGACATGACAACAAAGAAAATTCCAGCGGGCAAGGCTCCAGCCAGCTCTAGCAAAGACAAAACGAGGGATGAGGCAGCAGAGTATGCGTGTGACATGGAGGGTTGCACAATGAGTTTTTGCTCAAAGCAGGAGCTCGCTTTGCATAAGAAAAATATATGCCCTGTGAAAGGATGTGGGAAGAAATTCTTCTCTCACAAATATCTTGTACAGCACAGACGCGTTCACATGGAGGATCGCCCTCTCAAATGCCCTTGGAAAGGGTGCAAGATGACATTCAAGTGGGCGTGGGCTCGAACTGAACACATTCGAGTTCATACAGGGGCTCGTCCGTATGTCTGCACTGAGGCTGGATGTGGTCAGACCTTCCGTTTTGTGTCCGATTTCAGCCGTCACAAGCGCAAGACAGGCCATGCTCCCAAGAAAGCCAGATGATAATTCTCATTAACAAATGGTAGGTCTAGACTTGTAACTCTTCTCTTCTTTTCTTTTCTTTTCTTTTCTTTCCATTATTGGGGGTTCGGATTATTTTTGTGACGGTTCCTCATTGGGCCAATTCCTCAGCTCACTTAGGCCATTGCTTCGATGTCAAAAAAGTATATTTATTCTCTGCAAAAGTAGAAATTCTAGCATTGTATCTGCAGTCGTCTTTGTGCAACTGTTTATTTATCTCCCCAGTCTAGCTTTCACCTTTTGCCCGTAACTTGTTTTCACTTTGTTAAGAGATTATTTTGCTTGTTAGCTGATTTTAGTTAAGCTTGTGGGGGTTAATGATTGAACCTATTCACAATTTTAGTGATTCCATCAATTTTATCATAAAGTCTAAATTTTATGAAGTATTTTACAATATTTAATGATTGTATCAATTTTATTCCGATTTTTTCAATTTATCAATTTTATTACAATTTCAAATTGTATCAATATTATTGAAATTTTATTCCAATGATTGAGTTGTGATATGATTTGCCAGAGGATGACCTATTACTTTATTTAGTAAAATAAATTATGCATGAAGATATTAATACACTTCACAGCATAGTCTTGGCGTAAAACTTTAGTAGTCGTCAACTACTGAAGATTTCTTAATACTGACTAAAGTGTAAAATTACTTAAGTGTCAAAGTATTAAAATTCATAACTATCTCTACTTTTCATATAGCCTTCCCATTGTTGACCAATTATCAATACTAAACATTCAGTAGTGGATATTATTACCTGACACCTACTACTCACAGTATAACAGTATAAGTGTCAATGCTCTAAATACTAGACGACATCCAACATTTGAAAGTTATCAAAATGCTATGCATTTAAACACTCAAGCAAGCAATCAAGCATTCGAAGCAAAGCCTATTCTCTGGAAACAACAATTTTCAAATAAGAGAATTTCTCCAAGTTATCAGTGAATCTTCCATTTTTATCTGTTAAATCTACTCGATGATTCCACTATACATTCCCTAAGATTTTAGGCTTTTCATTGTAACATTTTTATCCTAACTTTGGACATACTATTTTTTACATAGTTTGTTCCTTTAGTTGGAAATCAAACAAAAACCTCTTTCACAAACCCTTATAAGTAAGGAGTTGTAGAAAGAAGTAGGGTAGTAAGTAGCAAGTGTTAGCTACTGAAAGTAGGAAAGACAAAGTAATGTGCAGATAAGGTAAAGTTTTGTACTAAGCTTAATTGCAGCCATAAGCAAATGTAATCCTAGTTTAGTTAATTGATCTGACTTGATAAGATTGTGGGCATATGAGCAGTTTACTTCGAACCACTACATTTCAATAAATTATGTGCTATTGAATTGTCATCATCTTTAGGACCTACTCACATCATCGTGTTTAAAATATCTTTCAGTTGTCTTTTATTACTAACTAAGTGTTTATTCGATTAAGTGGTCAAACATTCCGCACCAAATTAGCTATCGGTCCAATTGAGAAGCTAATGAAGCTTTCAGTAGATTTGCTAACTAACACCACTCTTTTTCTTTTTTTCTTTTCTCATCTTCTAATTTAAAGAGGATCAATAATAGTTCCATATTTACCCCGTAGTGACTCGAACCCCCGACCTATTGGTTGGAGGGGAAAAATCTTACCAACTAAATTGCACTTTATTGTCAACTAACTAACACCACTCTAACTAAATAAGACTTTCCTTTACTAAACTGCTCGTCAGTACTAATTTTAGTACTTATAACAATTACCCGAATGATATTTACCACAGTAGAAAAGTGAAGTCTTATAAAAAGAGTATCTTGATTAGTGTATTTCGCTCCCATACACTAGTGCACTCTTGCCAGGGAACAATAGTTCAAATAAGTGTTTTTTTTAGATACAAAATATAAGCATTCTATTTGGAAATTTAGTTTCGACGTAAATTTACCACTACAAAATATAATGATAATATTATATCCCCCATGTCCCAAGGATCCATTTGTCATTTTCATTCCGTCTCACATGAGTGTGAGTATTCATTTTTTGGAAACTATACCTTTTTTTACCTTATATTTTTAATTTATTTATAACAAAACCAAGAATAATCATACTTTTTATCCTCTAATAATAAAAGATAGACCCTTTCTTCACTTAGCTACATATCTTCATAATATTTCTCTACTCAAAATTACCATTTTATTTTTTATTAAAATTCGCTGACATAAACAGTGAGCACTATCTTTATTTTTAACACGTATTCCTTACCTTTCATTTTTCTAATTTATTTTCATGCAACAATTAGTTAAGGATAAAAATTATTAATATTAGGCATTCTATTAAAATATTTGAGGGTTGGGGACCTTAGTGTTGGGGGAGTCTAGTGAATATAACTCCCAAAACGGTGATACTGATGCCCATTCCGCCCCGCCGCCAGATACCGCCACCGCCGTCCGCCGTCGCACGCTGACAGGTCACAGCGCCTCTTCTTCTGCCCTTGAAAGGTTCTACAATTAGAACCCAAAGAACCTTGGAAGGTTCTAGAAACCTTGATGTTAGCCGCACCATCTTTGACATGTCAGCGGCTTCCATCTGTAGGAATCTTCGGCAGCGCGTAGCTCACGCAATCCCGTCAAAGAGGATCCCGCAATCATCCCTAATCTCGGCGTCTGGAGCTGCCTTCTCCACACTTCCTCTAAAAGACCAAGGTATTACGTAAATTTTTACTTTATTCGGGGAGATATTTTCTTTGATTTATATGTATTTCAGAGGAAATTGGCAGGTCGACATGGTCAAAGCTGTTACTTTTCATACCTGGAGCCATCACTTTTGGCCTTGGCACTTGGCAAATCTTCAGAAGACAAGATAAGGTTAATTTGTTTGTTTAAATGAGATTTCATTCCCAATCAATCTGTACGTAATTAGCTCCTTGGAGTATTTTTTTTGCTTCTGTAACTATTGCGTTTGGCTGTTGTCTTGTTCAAAATAGTCATAATCGTACTGTATGATGCAATGTCTGGCTGAAATGAAGGCAATGAATTTCTTGATCATGGATTTTGAGTTGCCCTGTGTTGCAATTAGCTAGTCTTGTTGTGAAATCTGTTATCGGTCTTCTTTTAGTTATTTTGGTTGCCTTGTACAGATAAAGTTGCTCGATTACAGGCAGAGTAGACTTGCAAATGAACCTCTTAAGGGCAATCAGATTGTGGCTTCTACTCAGAGCATGGATTCACTGGAGTTCAGGAAAGTGCAGTGCAAAGGGGTTTTTGATGAGAAGAAGTCTATCTACGTAGGCCCACGTTCCAGGAGCATTTCCGGGGTGACTGAAAACGGATACTATGTAATAACTCCTCTTATTCCAGTCCCTGGTGATCCTGAAAGGTAGAATCATTTTTATTTTTTTTTGCAGATAAGGATCTTAAATACTGTTTGAGCAGACACTCTCATTTGCTGAATTCTTTAACAACTTCTGAATGTGAAGTTAACAGAGATTCGGTTCTGAACTTGAGCATTTTAAGACATTGGGAGTAGTTTTATTATCTAAGTGGCAAATAACTATTGTCTTCTGTTCTACAATTGTATTTATGCTTCACAGTAGAGATATCATTTCCTTTCATCTTATATAGATTATAGACAAAAATGAAAACACGAGAAGTTCAAGATTTTGCTGCAGAATTATATGTGCTGCCAGTGCTTTTTTGTACTCCGTATGTTTTCAGAGAAAATGGCCTAGTCTTTTTGTTGTTCAGTTGTTCTATCTTGATCTTCATTTTTCTTGTACTACAGATAAGTGACTACAAAAAAAAATCAGTTTGTGTGCTTTCACTATCCAAACTCATGTCCATTCTCCCAAACGAAGATCTATTTGTTACTTCCAATTTATGGAGTTCTATCTTTCCAAGTGCCAGCGTTTTGTTTTATTATTTACTCAAATATATACTCTGATACTCTCACTAACTACTACAAAATAATATTTATGTACATCGAGGTTCGGAAATGTCTCACTTTAATGATATCAATGCTATCATTTGTAATTGAAAGTATCTCCAAAAATACATCCCTTTGTTTGCATAATATATCCACTGAACAAAGTTCATTATCTAGACATTTTCTATTCCCACTACCAGAATATGCTCTCCCTGAATGCTCACTAGCATTGCCTATGTAGTCTTGATTATATGATTCTTATCAGTTGTTTCTTGATGGGTTTGCTACATCACGCTCTGCTTCTTTAGCATCTAGTTAAACCTTTTTACAGTGTACAATCGCCTATACTGGTAAATAGAGGATGGGTTCCACGGAGTTGGAGGGACAAGGCTTTAGACTCTTTAGAAGATGAACATCCGATGAGTAGCACACCCACCTCAACTCAAGAGAGTTCTACAACTTCTTGGTGGCGTCTGGGGTCTGTTAAGCGTGAAGATCTTGAGGTTGTAAGTTGTAACTACACTTCATTCAACTTTTTTATCAATGTCATTGGACGATGTCCGTGTATCACATTAAAATATTTAATCTGATAGGAGCATGTTCCATCTGTCACCCCTGTTGAAGTCATTGGTGTTATACGTGGCAGTGAGAAGCCGAGCAACTTTGTTCCCTCAAATGATCCTAATGCCGCCCAGTGGTTTTATGTGGATGTTCCAATGCTTGCTCATGCTTGTGGACTTCCAGAAAGAACACTCTATGTTGAAGAGATCAATGAACATATTAATCCCAGAAATCCATATCCCATACAAAAGGATCATACTACGCTAATTCGAACTTCTAGGATGCCGCAGGACCATCTTAATTACGTATTGACATGGTATTTATCACTCCTTTTCTATTTAATAATATCTACGAGCGGATCAATATCTTCTTGCTGCATCATGGTGACTGTCTTTCATTAGCTTTGGTTGAATGTCCTTTTAGTATCTTGCTTACTTGTTTTGAATAGTCAGTATGCAACTCCTTTAATATTTGTCAAACACAGCTTATAGCTTGTTTTTTCACCATGTTTTGTGTCTGATGACATCTGTTTGTAAAATTGCTTTTTAACTAGTCCTGGTGATATATATGTAACCATACAAATTGAGGAAATGCTCAACCAAACTCTTTTTAGAAGTGTTTTATTGTAGAAAAAGAGTTGCAAAATTGTGAAGTAGTAGAAGTTAAGTGTTTCCAATTGAAGGAGTAAAAGCACTTTTATTTTGGACAGAAGTCTAAATATTCTTGGTTTTGAGAAACTTCTTTATTTTTGTGAAGTTTAATTATACTAGTTGTGTTATATGCAAAAATATGCGGTCATGTAATGAATTTAATTGCTCCATGTAAGTAACATGTATGTATACACACATTTGTATTTGTTGCATGGATATGGTTAAATACTTAAATGTCCTAGATTATCACCCTTTTTTCAACTCTGTCTTGAACTATCAACTATGACCAATTAATACCCAAACTACATGAAACTATGCAAATTTGTGCCCTTACAAACTTTCAGTACTTGAATATTGAGTGAGATCGTCACGAATTTAATGTGGAAATACATGTGTAAATATGAACTTTTCTAGTATCACGTAAGTTAAAAATAGTTCAAAACTTTGAGCTTAAATAGCACTAAAATCTTCATTTTCATACATGTGTTTCCACATCAAATTTGGAAAAAACCTTCTAAGCTTTATGGTACCCAAAAATTTGTCTGCGGATAGATTTACGTAATTTCTTGTATTTTGGGTAATTATTTGGTTAAATTCTATAGTTTGGGATGGAATTTAAAATTGGGTGATACTTTGGGATATATTTGAGTATCTAGCCTATAAAAAACATATGAGTGTGGTATAGATCATGTTGTTCATGTGCCAATTCAACTTCTCATATATATGTGGTTTGTGCAAGCATATGAATGTACACAATATTTTATTAGTATGTAAGTGTATTTGTAACTTTCAATTTTGTGTATATTTCACTATATATCTCTTTAGAAATATACAACGCGAAGTGTATAATATGATTTTTTTTACATTTATGGTCATATATGGTGTATTTAAAAAAATCTCCAACTCAGTTATATATCATTTAACATAAATTGGTTATTCCATCCATCCCAAATTGTAGACAACATATGTTGTATGCATACATATCCATATCTCTTTGTACATATAAATTGCAAATAGTATGTACCAAAAAAATAAAGCCATATATATAATCAGGACATGCATGCATATAGTGATCATAATATGCATATACTCAATCAAATTGAAGTGACAGTGACAACTATTATATTGATGGGTAAAAAAAATAAGAGATGCTAAATTGCTTATGTCATTTAGAATTATAAAATAAATTAGTAGTTATAACTCAAATATGGTTGTTAATGGAAGCATATTAAAGCTGGGAATATTATATACAAATATTCATTACTTGTTAGTGTCCCTTCATGTTTAATTGGGTATGGTGTTAATTATGTACTACATCATTATAATTGCTGATAGAAAAATAATATGTCATAATATTGACTTGTTGGAAAAAGAATTGAGGTTAAAAGTGAGAAAAAGGACATTACCAAAGGCTGCTATTTAACTTTCTGTCATTTTCACCACAGTTTTAGTGCACAGAGCAGTCCAAAAATAGCATTTAGGTCACCAACAAGTTAAATTGTTGAAAGGAGCAACAATATTCTAGAAATATGCAATGGCGTAACGTGTTTTTTTTAGGTGTCATGGTAATTGTAGTGCTATCTTTTATAACCTCATTTAGCTGAAGTATATCATGAGCAATCTCATGTTAGTTTTTTTGCATTGGATTCATGTAAGCAATAATTTGATATTCACATACTTTTTGGGGATACTTGTGATGATGCTTGATATTCCCAACTTACAAGATGCTCTTAGCTACTAATGTTCGTAAAAGTGCTAGTTGATTCTGTTGAGCTGTATGCAAGGCATGCAGTTGGATTGCAATGCAACTTTTTCATTTTAAATAAGTGCGTTTGCTATTCATATTGGTGATGTACTACAAAATTCTTCCTTTTGGTGTATAAGTGTGATGTCACGCCCTGCTCCTTTTCCTGTTTATAATGCGGCCTCTTGCAACCTCCCTTATCACTTCTTTTTTGTTCCTGACTATCATGCATCTTAATGAGGTCAATGGAAGAATAAGAATAAAAAGAAAGAACAAAATGTGTGTCTGAAGTTCAGATAGAAATTGATTTGTAGGTGATGTGGTTGGATATGTCTTGCTATGCTATGCAACTACTGTGTATTTCTTATTGCAATAAGTCCTCGACTTTATGAAATGACTGCTTCACTATATCTATTGCCCTAATATAGACGTCCATGCAGGTACACTCTTTCAGCTGCAGTAACTTTCATGGCTATTCAGAGAGTCAAGCCAAGAAAGAGCAGAAGATAGCGCTCCATTTTTCATCCGTGCACCCAAACCTCTGCAAATGGTGTTTTGTACTTTGTTGCCAGAAGACAATAGAAACATCACTATGATATGATATTACTGCTACTTGCTGCAATTGATGGAATAAATTTGAGAAGCAGCAAATAGAAATTTCGTTTCCATTGATAATTGGCTGATAAAAGCTTTCCCATGGACGTTTCCAGTCTTTATAGATCACTAATATAATTAGTTTTTAATATTTTGGTTAGCTCCTATTTCTCGAGCTTGGATTGATGTCTTAGTATTACCATAACTTCTTTATTACAAAGGGTCCAACCTGACTAAACAGCGAGTTTGCTGCTAATTTTTTAGTAGTACTCCATATGACGTACTTCGAGTTGGTTTAAATCTATTAAATTATTCAGAAACTACTTAAACATCATAGGCATTTCATTAATTTATCTGGCAGCGGATGGATGTATAAGGTTTTTATTTTGTTTGTTGAGATAGAAGCGAGGATGTTGACGAACATACTAAATGGAGATGACCCCTGCACAAAGAGCAGAGATTCATTCCAAACATGCGGTGTATCAAATTGCATACCCAGCTCCCTTGTGCAGAACCGAACAAACGCTCTCAAATCGGTGTTGTCCTCTTCATCCGAGCTGATTGCATCAGAAGCGACATTGCTATCTGATTTTAAAATGACCTGAGAGTACCACAATTCCTTGACCCAAGAAAGAGCTTCCTGAGTGTCCACAAACTTTCCTTTTGTTAGTAGTAGAACTTGAGCTGCTATGAAGTCCCCTGCACATGTTCAAAGAAAGCATGATCCATGCGGTGCTTAATCCATCCTGATGGCAAAATCACCCCTTATAGAAGGGTCGATCACTTCGCTGAGCAGGCTGCTTGTCGGCACATATCTGGGCAAGATCTAACAGGGGAAGATAGACACCATTCCAGACCGCTGCATTTCTATCTTTTCAACAACCAGATTGAATGCAGACTCGATATTGTATTTTTCCCCCCTTGAGGATCTCTTTTACACCAGCCTTGTTGAAGACTTCCTATAAGTGCTCTTATCCCAGCATCATGATAAGGTCCTTAACCTAGCCAACTTCGGAGAGTACAGTAGATACATACATATAGCTCCTCATCTTTCCTGAGCCACCACCACCTATCATGATATGCTTTAATGTTGTACACCAAAATGCATATCTAAATTCCAAAATTTTACAAATTTTGGAATTAAACACTTTTTACTTTAACGAAATCTCATCATGTAGTGAAAGTATATCCATAATTTTTACGGTTAATGTTAAACACAAAAAATGCACGATGTAAAAAAATGTATATAATGTTGAACACAAATAAATTATAGGATAAGATAATGTATACGTATATATGGATTAAATCTTGTATTACCCAAGCCCAAGGAAGTGTACAATGCTCAATTTTGACCATTAATCTGTTCCAACATATGTATTTTTGTGTTTAACTGTATATATCTTTTGTGTTTAACATTAAATGTAAAAAATATGGATTTACTATTATTGTGTGATGATATCCCATTGAAATAGGAAGAGGTTAGTTTTAGAAAATCGTAAAATTTATAATATACTATATGCATTATTTCTATTCAATGATACGCATGTTTGTGTTAAAGCTGTATGTGGATTTTATGTTTAGCATTAAGCTATGTTTTCACCATTCTCACTATTGAAAACCCTTCTAAAACTTAAAAACTATTGAATAAACAAGATCAATAGATGATAATGAATACGACATAGTACCTAAGGCCTGAGCACTATATATGATCCCTTCAAATAAAAACATTTTTATTTTATAAAATAAGAACTATTTTCTACTCTTAGATTGTGAAGATTTATTGTGATGTAATTGCGTTAAGATACAGTGAGCTACGAATTCATCATTTTTTACAATAAATTCACCATTTTTCACAATAAATTCACCATGTTATTTTATTGGTTATACTTTAATGGACATTTGCAGGATAACAAACCCCTATATATCTATTTATGTAATTATTTATTCTATTTTTAATCCATTGCAAATTTTATTGTTGACTAATTGTACAAATTAGCACAACTTATTTTCTCATGCTATTCTAAATTAAATTTACAATTTATTTAATATTACAAACTATAAAAAATAGCATGGGCGATACAGTAGCTAAAATAAAATTAGTCGTTCAAATATCATAGTTATGTACTTCTGTGACTCTGTCCCATTTCATAATCTCATCTTAATTTGATATTGAACTTCAAACGACATTTGGAAGTTTCAAAAACAAAATCAATAGCTGGCCTTCACCGAAACAAGAAATGCAGACAATCACAATTATCTCAACATAGTATTTCATATCATAAATGATATATTAAAGCACAGTAGTATGATATGTGTATCACTGTACCTTTCAACAACTTATCAGAGATTCCCAAACTTTGTATACATCAAGAAAACCGATGTGGTTCAGTTTCACCCTAAGTGAGGATTAAGTATGTGAGATTCTCTGAGCTTCTGCTCATGGAGATGACTTTGTACAGAAGTTTCACTTTGAAGCATTTTCACGGTGCATATACACTTCATGAAACAACTATTTCACTTGCTCTTCGCCTGCCAACCGCTGCTTTTCTTCCTCAACCTGTTCAAGCAACGCTTCTATCTCTGCTTCTGTTAGACTCTCCAATCTTTTCTGTTTGCACAAGAGACCAATATTTACGCTCATGCTACGAAACCTAAAATTAGGGAACTTCAAGCTCCACAACAATGTACCAAATAAATAGAAACAAAATGATAGATATCTGAGACTCCTTTGGTATCAGAAGAAACTGTTAGTGATGCATAAGAAATGTGTTGCTCATTAGCAGAATCTTCAGTTGGTCATTTATTTCATTTGAAGATAAGAAGAGGGAATTGTGTTGTTCTTTCTAGTTCTTTCAATCAACTAATTGCCTATGAAAGTTTGTTGTGTACTGTCAATATCTCTAAACAATATGTTAAGTTTGTACTTTTGTTATGGCATCTATGATTTCAGACATCATCAGACTTTGCCACTTACTACTGTTCTATGTTTAAAAACTTCTCGGACAGAACTCTAAACAATTTCTTTGTGCTTGGTTCAAATCATTCATGTTAAAGAAAAAATTCAAACAATTTCTCAGACTTTTGCCACTTACTACTGTTCTATGTTCAATAGTTCTCAGACAGATCTCTAAACAATTTCTTTGTGCTTGATTTAAATCATTCATGTTGTCAAAGAACATTTTCAATCAAACGGAAAAGTTGAACTTGATTTTGAAGGAGATGATGAAATTGGAATATTTGGTTGTTTCTTGGCAAGAAAGTACAAAATGGAAATTGATGGGAAAGTAAAAAGAATAAGAAATGAATGGGTTGATATAAATTCACCTGCATGACTTTGTCTTCATAGTCACGTAGCTGTTGGGCATATGTCATTTCCTTGTTTGAGACTCTGAAGATATATGTTGAAATCCACCCTATTGTAAGACCTAAAACCAGAACTAACTGAACAACATTGCCAGCCTGTAAGGGATCAACTCCAAGATACTGCACAGATTTCAGAAAGAGAATGAATTTACTTATACCAAGCTCTATCTGACGATATTTATATAATCAATTTTATATTCTACTTACTTGTAGCTTATATGAAAAGAATAAAGAAGAATACCCGACATCTCACTTTGTCACACACATCAAGAGTTCGAAAACAATCAATATTTAAAAAAGGCAGAGTTAGTGACAGCCAGGTGTATACTAATAGGTTTTGATAATATCACTATTCAAGCTTGGAACTCTTTATTCAAGCTTTAGGAAATTCTTCACACGACTTATCAGCGAGCTCCTGTCACTATTTGTTGAAAGTCAATCAATATTGTATCACTTATCATGGTTGGAGGCTGTTGAACTATTTTTAATCCTTGTAAATCGCACCTTTTGCATTCCTATCTTCATGATTACTTTACAGTTGGAAGTATTTACTATTTAGACAGTTGGGGGGAAATGATGAAGGCTGAGAAAGGATTGATTAGTTATTTGTTTCTGTTAGGCGTCAGATTGATTAGAGTCAGAGTATATTAGTAATCTGTTTCCCATTTACATGGGCTTTAGAGATTAGGGTTTTGTTATTATAGTTCCTCCATAAGATTAGAAGCGTGTCTTCTTGCCTTGGTGAGTTCTGTAGGCCTCGTTAGACGATTTCTTCTCAGTTCTATTCTATTCAATTACTTAGGTTTCTTTCTGTTCTCAACACCTTTTACTCTATCAAATTGGTCCGGTGAATGATGGTGTTGAATACACGAGGTACCTTTTCTCGTTTGGAGGGTTTAGAGAAGGCAGTTGAGGAATCGTCCAACACCATTCAGGAATTCCACGGGTTCCAGATGTCGCGGAAGCCCACAATATGCCCATGGAGCAAAGCTCGATGCCTAGTTGAAGAAGTTTCCTGTCTCTGTCGACAGTCCCGATGCAGAGGCCGCAGCTTACGCTGTCCACTATAAGTTCATTCCTTCGATACTCCTCTTAAGCCTCAAGGAAGTATTTATAAGGATTTCCTAAAGATTCATAACCTATTCAAACTCTAAAGAAGAATACTACTAACTAAAGACTATGCAACAAAAGATAAACCTAACAAACTTAACAACTAAAGATAAACATAAAGTAACTAAAGATAAAGCTAAGGGAGGGAACGATCTCAATCTCGAAATCTGCAGGAGACGATCCTTATCACAGAGGAGCCAGCGGGTAGTCAGCCAACTGGTAAGGAGTCAACAGGCAGTCAGTCGACAGGCCAGGAGTCTGCCCCCTTGCCCGTACTGTAGAAGATGAATCTCCAGGGTTTGACAGCTCTGACGCGCTGTCTTGGTTGACCGTGCTGAGCAGTACTTTTTAGTGCACCACATACCTGTGGATCAATGCATGGAGATCGTGGTAATTGCTATGTGCGGTTCCGCCATGTCGTGGATACAGAATTTACTCAGTCGTTGCCCTAAACTGACTTGGTCTCAGTTTTCCCAACAATTACCATTTTGGTGATGGGTCCATTGTCAACGGCTTTGAGGATTTCTTCACGACGAAGCATATAGGGTCTCTGGAGGAGTATATTTCCGCCTTCAAGGGGCGCCAGGTGCGTGTCTCAGCTACCGGAGCTCTCAGATGAGCTATATCTGGGTGCTTTCCTAGGGGGATTGAAGAAGGAGTTGCGGGTGCTTCTTCAGGACTCTACTCTTCTCGACTATCCTGCCGCAATTCACATGGCCAAAAAGCTCGAATTGGTTCATACGCCCCAACAGAGCACTTTCCCTTACCGGCTCGTACCGTTTTCACCACCCTCACTACGATCACCAGTTCAGCAGCAACATTCTTCTGCATTGCTATCTACACCAAAGCTAGCGCCCACAGCTTCCCTTCAGGCTTCCTCCGCGTCAAAACTCCCCCTTAGTTTTCGTAACATGACTGCCACTGGTGAGGAATACTGGAAGCATTTGGCCGCAGGAACTTGTTTCCGTTGTGGCCTTAAACTCAGACCAACTCACCATTGCCCCCCAAACACCTTGCACGTTATAATGGGTAGCCCAGATTGCGATGCTGATGATGACCATCTGCTTCTGGCAGATACACATGACCAGCCAGAGCAACAAGATTATGGTGGATAAGACTTATATACATGGACGGTCCCGACTTCAGCCCTGAGGACAAGGCTGTTTCGAGTGGAGGAGCAGTTGATAGAGACCGTTGCGGTGTTAATTATTAATTATTAGTTCTTTGTTTCTGTTAGGTGTCAGGGTTAAATTATTAATTATTAGTTATTTGTTTCTGTTAGGCGTCAGATTTATTAGAGTCAGAGTTTATTAGGAATCTGTTTCCTGTTTACATGGGCTTCAGAGATTTGGATGTTATTATTTATAGTTCCTCCATAAGATTAGAGGCGTTTCTTTTTGTCTTGCTGAGTTCTGGACAGATTCTTCCGTAGGCCTTGTTAGAGGATTGCTTTTTAGTTCTATTCTATTCAATTATTTTGGTTTCTTTCTATTCTCAACACCTTTTACTCTATCACCTTCTTTCTTTACGTCCTTAATTTTATGATACCCCAAATTTACAGCCCCTGAATTGTTGTAACCTTTTGAGTAAGACTGACGGTTTTCTTTTTCTTTTCTTTTTTCTTTTCTTTTTTGTTAATGGGCTAGACTATTGTTCTTGATTACTTAATGTACATTAGGTAGAGTATGTAGAAAGAGATCTTATTGAGAATAGAATTTCAAAATGAAAATTTTCAGAAATAAGATAGGTTACCTCCAATCCACTTTTCAAGCCAATGCCAGCAGCAGTAAGCCCAACTCCAATGAGTATAACATCCTTCCTTGAATATCCAAAAGGTTTCTGTGGTAGGAACAAATAATAAGATTTACCTGACATGAGACTTCCCAAAACACAAAGCATTCAGATGATTCCTTAGCCACACCATCTATGATATGGTTGATTGTTAAAACATAATAGGATAAGTTATTGTTTCCACTAGACCTCTAAGTAATCAGGCCCAATGATTAATGCTTTTGTCTATTTAATGTGCAATCTCTGCAGGGAAATTTTCATCTCTCACGGAAATACAATGCTGTATGCTGAAAAATGGTGTTTGGAGAAGATTATGGATTGAGAAAATCTTATAAATAAAGAATTTGAAGAGCATAGACTGCAGTAGAACTTCAATTCATGGTGTCTAGACATACCTTCTCAGAGTTTGAGGTTTCATCCTTATCACCACTTAAGTTTGAAGAACCACTACATCTAGGGATTGTAGAAATTAATTTCTTCGACATTGAAGAAAAAGAAGATCTCTTCAGGCAAGGAGAAAGTCTGTGTGAGAAGTCTTGAGAACAGATCCTTTCTGTAAATACATCGGACATTTGAAGTCAAACTGAACAAGTAAAGATAGCATTGAAACTGGCAAGGAATGAATCGAACTGTTTTGTCAAATTAATAGTCATGCACACCGTACTTAGAAAAACAAAATAAAATGTATGCTAAGTGCGACAGACAGTAACCTGAAATTCAAGTCTCTCTTTTCTTTATGACATGTTTAGATACTCTCAGCCTTCAGTCTTTAAAGAAATTAAGTGGTAGATTTTATTTCTATGATCTCCTAGCCTCCTCCTTTATTATATTTTCCCCCTTATCAAACCTTTTCCTAGCAATCTTCTTCTGAGTTTGCATTTCTACCATCAAACATATGCTTTCAGGCTTTGGTTCTTTCATTCCCTTTGTTTTCATCTCAAAGACTGCAAAAACCACAGAAGCTATTCATTGTGAGTCAGGCTTCACTGGTAACCCAAACAGTCTTTTTCCCACTCCGGTGTTTCTCCCTTGGGGTTCCCGCAGGAGGGTTTTTAAAGAGGCTCGGCCTTAAGTGTACAGTTTGTGTACTCTTAAGGTTTCTTAAGTTTCATCGTAACTGTTATTATCCATCACACCAGGTGACCACATGCATGTTTCTCGATAGACTTAGAAGCAATGTTTCCCACTGGAGTTGCAAGTTAGATCTGTGTATGATGTGTTAAGCAAAAGAGGACAAAATTGGAGCATTTTCACTGCAGACTATATATTTTCAGGGGCGTTTGCTTTTTTCATGATTGATAATATAGATGATTGAGTATTTTTATTCTCATTACTAGGATTTCTCCAATCCTACCCTTTCAATTAGATATAAATCAAGCAAAATTAGCTCCAATCCATCTTAGTAAACAATAGATTAGCCTAACTTATTTTTATCTATATAGGCTAATCCTTAAAAGTAAACGCCCCTCAAATAAAACAAATTCAATTGAGGGCGAACACCACTAATGCACAATTCATATCAGGTTTTTCTTGCCTCAATATTTATCAGATTTCTTAGTGTGCCGCTACTTTACTGAACAGAATCATCCAAAAAACCACAAGATTCAGTCATCCCTACTCACTAAAGTATTACCCACGTTAACTGATATTCTTAGACAAAATTGACAATCAAGCGCTTCAAAGCTAAAGGGGAGAAATAGTGCGATTGCTGAAACAATCGATACTTAGTCCAATGAAATAAAGTATTAAACAATCATAATACCACAAGAAATTAATTAACCACCACCATCCTCTGTAACCAGAGAGATAGAGAGCGATATTAAGAAAAGTAGCGATGAACTGACCTTTGAAGAAAAGCTGAGTTCTCAGTTCCTGAAATGGACATGTTAATAAACCCACAACAGAAATCGACCTGTTTCTGCAAAGTGTGTTGTTAATATAAAGTTTTGTGCATGGTGTGGAAGCCATTGTTGTCATCTTCCTAAGCTAATTATCTGTGGAGAAAAGAGATGTGGGTTTTTACTGCTATTTTATGAGGAAGTGATTGTGAGGGTGAGAGTGAGTGGCGCAAAACTATCAGCTAAGCAGAAGCGGGAGTCCCGGGCGGTGGGACCCATCGAATACACTCCAGATTATTTATATATTTATTTGCTTTTTAGAAAGTGTTAACCGAAAATACCAATCTGACATTGTGAGCCAATTTTATCGATTTGTCGCCTACTGTTCCAAAATCGCCGGTTTCGGTTTGGAACCGCCAGTTACGATTCCGTGGGCACCGAAATCGTAACCGAATCATGAGGGCTAGAGACGGTTCTGGTTTTGAACCGGAAATCGGTTTTGGTTTTGAATCGGAAATTAACCGGCGATTCCGGTTCCGGTTCAAAGCCGGCGGTTTTCAGCCGGTTTTCGGCTGTTCCGGTTCCGGTTTTCCAATTTTCTGATTTTTCTGTTTTTTTATAATTCAATATTATTCAAATTTGAAATCAAAGTATACGACAAATGTAAATAAGTAGATCAATTTATTACTATAAGATAAATTATAATAAATTAAAATGAGTCACGAATAAACAAAGGGAAAAAAGTAAGGACAAAAACTTGAGCTCAATAATAAACAAAATATAATAATAGAGATTACTCTTGTGATTTGGCTAAAAATAGTAAATTAGGAAATTCTATTGAAACGGTTAAATCATTTTAGAGAAATTATGTAACAGCACATCCATGTTGGATATTTGGGGCAGTTACTGAGCTTGTTTAACT
>JAYDZE010049972.1:0-26239 GCA_034509125.1 Monilaria moniliformis | reverse complement strand
ATAATAGATCGATATGAACATCATGAGCTGTCCCGTAATAAAACCAGTTGTTGCTGATACCTTCTTCTCGGTTCCTTATTCCATAACCTGAGCTGCCAAATGACAGTTGAGACTAAGATGCATAAGGAGCAAGATGAAAACTTATAAAACACAGAAGCAGAAAGCGAATTTCTATATTACCTGTGCTTTCTGAACACCATCACTGCACCATTCAAAGTTTTGCCACTAAGCTCGTCCTCATATCCAACAGTGTTACTGAGTTCAGAGAGAGGTTTCAACACTACAATGTCTGAATCAAGATAGATTCCACCATATCTGAGGTTCATTAAAAAACAAGATATAAGTACACTGGCATGTCATGATCTAATTGGGGATAGTTGACATGCTCCGTATTTCTGTTGTCTAATATATCGATTTATACAAACACATAGGCATATATCAAAAGTCTTAAGATCATAGCATCAATTATAGGTTTTCATAATACTCCATACACCGGGAAAGAGTGATCTATGAGAACAGCAAGTGAACTTGCTCGATATAGAACAGTCAAAACGTATGCTTTGGAGAAAATAAGTCCCATGATTTTTAACATGACATTAATAGGCCCCAAAGTTACAGACGGATTAGGCTAAACACTTCACTTCATCTCCATTTAATCAAGAAATCACCGTGCACAAATTCAAGATCTCTATCTTTCTTCATATGCATATTTAATTTATTGATGCGAAATTAAACCTTACTCCTCATCCTAGCATTACAACCGAACTAATTAACATAGCATACATCAGTCTAAATTAAGAAAAGTCAGTTCCACAGGTAAAACACACGAGGACAGAATCAGGGAAACAGACAGACATCTTAAACCCAATTCAATTGTTACTTGTAGATGGCAGCGAGCCTGATTAGTTCGCTGTAGTGAACTGGGAAATATTTTGTCTTCTTCCACTCATGCCAAACTGAAGCGAATATGTGTGTTGGTGTATCTTTCAGCAGCTCGTCGAGATTTGGCATCGAAACAGCCACTTTATATCTTCAGAGATTTAAAAAGAAACTTTAAATTACACAGCAGAACAAAAAAGCCAAAGCTGCAGTTGACCAGTAAGAATATGTTTAAGGTAAGCATGCCACGGACAAAAAAGAAAAGCTATAATATTTTAAGGAATTTACCCATCTTTCACAAATCCATTAAAGAAATTGAGTTCTATTGTTTCAGAGAACACCACTGCGCTTGCATCTGGATGATGATAGAGAAGGCTCTCCAGACCCCTCTGCTGCCGAATACCAAACATCCATGGAGGCGAATTCCACACCATGAAGACTCTCATATTGCATCTCCCTCTTCTGAAAAATGCATCCATAAAATTCCCAAACGACAGCCTTTCATCCAAACGTGGACAATAACCCCACCTCTTGCCATCTGCATAGTATTCTCTTTCTAAACTCTCATTCCTCCTCACCATGCGACTATTGTCATTGGTCAAAGTCCTTCTCTCTACTCTACTGACCTCCCTATCATGCTCAGCGCCTCTTTTGCCTACAATGATGTCTTGTGTTTCGGAAACAGCCAATGGCTTCTCAGCCAAGAACAGAGTTCGCTTAAATTCATTTAGTAAACCCTTCGAGAAAATCCGATCGCCTCTGCTTAATCCAGTTACACCTGTTCCATCAGGATCCTGCAAAATTGGGTTATTCAAAGGATTCAGAATCTCAATATTCGACTTGAACATCCGGTCCCTCCTCAAAAAATCACCCTTCTTTTCGAACCAATCTCCCCACCCTTCCCTCAATAAAGACCCCTTCAACAGCAGTGCATCCTCAATTTTCCTAACTTGACTCGATTTTGTTCTCAAGTTATCATCCACCAAAACATCGTCCGATCCAAACACAGGTTTAGACTCGTCAACGCCAAACCCTAAGTCATATCTATGCTTCAAAATGAAAGGAACATAGTCTTCTCATTCATCAATAGAACGCCTATTGAAAGATCTCCGAACGACGCCGCTCACATGGTCAAAAAAGTAACTAGACGTACCGGCGACGCCCTGATTCTGCGCAGGGGAGTCCTCATCTTCTTCGTCGGCGAGGATTTCCTCGTTATTGTTGCTCCCGCCCTCTTCCAAAACGGCGTCGTCGAGCTCGTCAATGCGATCGTCGTTGGGATTGGTGGTGGTGAGGGCTTCGGAGTCGATATCGTCGAGGAGAGGGTTGAAGGAGTCGTCGAGTGAGTGACGGAGGGGGTGTTGTGGTGGCGAATTGAAGAAGGACAGGCGGCTATAGAGGAGAGACACCGAGAGGAGGAGAAGCACCGCCGCGATTAGGGCGCAGATGTGCGCGCCGTAGCGCGGGCGCCGCCGCGTGCGGAGTTGACGAAGCATGTGATGCAGGGCAGCGCCGTCGGAGTATTGTAAAACAAAATAGAAAATAAGTGACCTTGAGCTTTGTGCTGTTGGTTGAGCCTTACGAGCTGATCCGAGGCGTTTAGGGAGCGAGAATAGGCAGTTGTTGTTGTAAAGGAGGGTGATTAAATCTGGAGAGATAGGACGGAGAGGGTTTTCTGTGAATGAAATTGAGAAAGAGGATAGCAAGAGAGATAACGAGAGAAATAGGTAGAGAGAGGAAGAAAGCGGCGATGAAAGCATAACCGGCTGCCCGGCGATCGACTACGGTGGAGGTCGCCGGAATTTGAGATGAAGTAATCAGAAGAGGGTTTTTCTGCTTGTACCGGAGAGAGAGATAGAGATGAGTTGGGCTCTAACTTGGGCCCTTGTAATATTGATTAAGTTTGGGTCATTGCTTTGGGCCTCAATAATTAAGGTGATTGGACCGGTTTAAAAGCTCAAGTAACTGAATTTATTAGGCCTCTATGAAAATTGTAAATTGGGGTACAGAATTAAAATTAATTTACATGATTAATTTGGGTTTAATTCATTGGACGTTCATTTAAGTTTAATTAAAAAAATTTGGTGAATAATTGGCATAAAAATTTAGTTATGCCAAGTGGGAAATTATTAATTACTCAAACATTGAACACGAGTGATTAATGAATCTGCATAATAAATATTATTGCGTGCATATACATGTACAGAAAATACGATTCAATGGCCTATAATTAGCATTATCAACTATATATGCCTAGTATTCAATTTGTTATCACATATTATATCGTATGATATTAATTTTATAAGTAGACACACACTCCAATTCATTCGAATACACGTCCATTTATTTTACAGTTGACAGTGTAACGCGAGAGACTAAAAAAGTATAGGATAGAAGGTTTGTTTAAATGCATCTGTGTGTCATATAAATATATGTTGACTGATGTGTTCGATCAATAAAATATATAACAACGACTATGTATAGTTCTAAAAATGGATACGATTAAGCTATGAGACATGTGATTGAACTGCAAATCTTTGTATGATGTATTGTAACGAATAAAATGTATTAATTAATATCATAATATATAAAATACATTATTAGAAAAATATAGTATTCAATAAATTCCTAATATTCGTATACATTAGAGATCATTCCCATAAGAACTCATCAATCGCAGGCATATATGTATTTATAGAAAGAAGAAGATCAAGCATGAATGATAAGAGGCCATCAAATACCCAAGAACGAGCTTGCTTACTCATTAAACCAAACCAAATATCCAAAAATAATTGGATGTATGGGCATGGACCACATAGGCAAGTCATCCTTGGCTAACCTAATAACCTCCTATATATTCATGCTAGCCCTCTTTCTCGCCGCGTCATCCACACTTGATCAAATTCTTAATATTACACTATAAGTATATAGTCCATACGGGACACTAAGCCGCTGATAGACAGCATGGTAGGTACATTTTTGAACAATGTGACATCATCAAAGAAGAAGATCGAGCATGAACAATCAGAGGTCATCAGTTAACCGGGAATGAACCCACCTGAGAAGCCGTGACATGACATACATCCGATGCCGTGGCAAGGCTTCTATAGGCAGGCCATTCCTGGCTGTCCAATAAGCCTCTACATCTTTCATGCTAGACCTCTCCTCGCCTCTTCTCAAAAACATCACAAAATGCCCAATTAATGTTTTTCGACACGATTTATGATAGTCGAAGCATGTCCTATTTATAGTAAGTAGAGAGGCGTTTGTGGCATTGACCATGTGAAGGATCTTGTAATGGAATCACATTCTTTTAATCGTGTCATGAAAAGTCATCGTCTAGGTGTCGATGGATGGATGGCCTATTTGAGACCAATTCCTCTTTTCATTGTTTAATTTGTATTGATGTGTAAATAAGTTAGATTCCATAAATGAAGAATGCTATTTTTATGCTTTTGAATGAAGTGGTATTAATAGAGCAATTTAATTGGTGGAGTTGGCAAACTAGTGAGTGGAACACAAATTAATACTATGGATTTCATAAAAGTTGTGACATTCTTGGGTTTTTTATTTATCGTATAATTGATATTTTGTCGAAAAAATTCAAGTTATATTTCTACATCCGTCTACATCGGGAACTCCGAATTTATGAAAATAAGATAAGATAAAAGGATGGTGTGGAATGTGTGTGATACTATGTGTGTTGATGGAATTGAAATATTCTAATTCTAGTAGAATGTTATCCGCTCCTATTGTTATTACAACCGTATTTTTCCAAGGGAATGTACTTCCGCCTCTATGAGTGGCTATTGGCTTTACAAAAGTGGGAGGATCGCTAACTTAGAAAGCAATGGGATACCCAGCTTCTCCTCCACATCTCTCTCTTTCATTGTCCGTCTGTATTTTCCTATTAAATTTTGGTAAATTCCACTTAATGGCCTAGTGCATGCCTGTTTTTATGTGTGTGTCCTCGCATAAAATGCAAATTGTGTATTACGTGAATTTTTGGCCACCATGTAGGCATGACAAATCCGTATTCGTATCTAGTCATCAAGACATTAATATGAACCCATTTAAAATGTTGTCTGTTTTACAAAATAAAATACACGTACTATGGTCGGTCACACATACTATGGTCGGTGGTCCATTAAGTGATATTTATCCTTAAATTTACATGTATAGCCTATGACACTACATATATCAAAATTATTTGATTTGTTATTTAGAAACGGTGATTTTTGTTTTATTTTTTACTTAGGAAGGGGAGATCTTTAGGCCTCTCTACTTACGAAAAAGGCATTCATCACTTGAAAATTTCCGAATGAACGAAATTGTGATTTTTCTTGCAACTGAAACACTAGTTGTTCGATGCCATCATTAGAAATCGACCTTCTTTACATACTATTAACCTTTTCATCTTGATTACATTGTCACGGAAATTTAGTATTGTTTTCAGATGCATCTCATATACAAACATATATATTTGCACACACAAATGATCAACGGACACCGCGCCAATAATATGTAACAAAACATCTACACACAAACAAAAAACAAAAACAAAAACAAAAAAAAAAAAAATTGGTTTAAACCTATGCAGCAGATGAGGAAACTTCACAATTCTCCACCGCAATAAACAGGGAATGCAAATTTGTATATTTCACAGCCAATTCTAGTAAATTCACTGGTAACATGAAATAAATGGCAAGATGATTATTCTGAGGGAATGAGTCAAAAGGCATATAATCAATCCCACCTCATATCACCAAAATCATTCAAAAAACAAAAAAGTGAGAGAAAAGGCAAGAGCAAAACCATCTTGCAAGGCAATGTGAGCGCTGCAGTAGTAGAAGCCTGACCAATCAGCTGCCATGCCGGCTTGGCTTTCGAGAGAAACAAATGCCATATGTTCCTTCACTGGCACATCCATATTGATTACAAGGAGCTGCAAAAAGCTTTTTAATGCACTCTACGTCTGCGCACAGATATGTAAGGAACGAAAACCACAGCAAACAGGGGGGTTGGGCAGGGGGGGATGCGGATTCAAAAAAGCTATTTCCAAGAAACATGTGCAGCCTTCACATCTTTCTTAGTAGTTACTATGGTTTTCATTTTCTTTAGATGTTTCTCCTCAGTAAGGCTGTTCCTGCAACCAGAACCAAGTTCAACCCCTTCAAAAGATGGTTCTGGAAGGTCCGAGCTGGTGGTGCTAGTAGCATCAGTATCTTTGGCTAAAACGCCTTCAACAGAAGTTTGAATATCAGAAATCATCTGTTGAGATATTTCCCTTGGAATCTCTGAACCACTAACATGGATGTCATCATTTCCATGCTCTTCAATGCTTGGAGATGGCAATACATGAGCTACTGCGTCCTTCCGCTCCTCAGGATATGGGGGTTCTTTGTTGCAGTCCATCACTTGACGAGTGTATGGAGCCAGCATATTGGTACTGTCATTGGGAATCTCAGATTCAAGTACGCTAGTGGCTGTCTCACTACTCTGTTTGTTAACCTTGTCGAGGATTGAAGCAGGAGGCTGTGATGTTTCATTACCACATGTAGCAGCATCACTAGCAGTATCAGTTTTACTGAAAGCAGGTCTAACCAGCTTTTTGCGTCTTGAAGTTGAATTAGTGGAGCTTTTAACCTCTTCTCTAGCATCCGTGGGACTACTATGAGAGGCTGAACCAGAACTAATCCCGACCAAGTTCTTCTTTTCACTACGACGCTTGAAATCCAAAGTTCGAGTCTCTTTAGGGATTTCATCCTTACTATCTGCAGTAGCTTGAGTTGCATTATTCAGCCTTTTCTTCTCCATTGAAGAGTGCTCCGTTTGCATATGACACTGGGCTTTCTTTTCATGGACTGCACTTTCTCTAGGTTGTCCAACAACTCCAGATTTCCCGAGCTTTCTCGGTGACAGATTATCATCCTGCTTCAACATCTCCATGACTTCATCACCTGTAGCATCAATATAGCAGTCTTGATGATTAACATCAATGTCATTTCTATCTTCACTAAACTGGGATGACAGAGAAGACAATCGAGTAAAAACACTTCTCCTGTTAAGGGTGGAATTAGCTCCAGAACTCTTGTGGAGTTCCCTGGGATTCATATTTCTAGAGAATCTGAAGTGCTGATTCCCATAAATTGCCAAATTTTTTTCTCGCAGACAAATATCCATGCCCAGATCTTGTGATTCAGAACAACTGGAATATTTGCTAGCCAACATGCCTATCCCATGCTTTCTCTGATTTTCTGATGCCTCGGGAAGATATCCATCAAATGCAAAATCATGGTCCCTTGATTTGGAGTAATAAGCTAACAACCCTTTTTGGCCTTCAAAGTTTTCAGGATCAGTGCAGTGTGGAGAAAGCTTTGAAGACAATGAACCTCTGTAATTAACAGGAGCAGAGGTATTCAGATCCATGTCCGTAGAAAAGTCCAGGTTTACAAAAGAATTGGAAGATTCTCGAAGCAATGAACTCCGGAGACCTGATGTGCTCGTCGCAAAACCATTATCTCCATATTCAAGTGAGGCATCTTGAGGTCTGCCAGATTTTTCTGATTCCGAAGGATATTGCTGCTGCAACCTACTACTGGATAGAGGATAGAAGTTCCCCAAAGAACTATCACGCAGGTGGTTTTTATGCATTGAAGTGGAATTTTGGTTAGCTTCCTTTGATGCAGAGCATCCATGAGAAAGGTTGGGGTGGTCAGGTGAGTAAGGGACAGTCCTTGTAATAGTTGCATCTTCAAAAATGGAGGGCGAGAGGTCAAAACTACGGGAGACGGTAAACTGAGAGAGCTGTTTCTCCGGAAACTTGTCAGGAAATGAAGATAAATTTTGTTCCGGCTTGGAGAAACAAGGGTACTTCATTGACATGACAGGAGTAGTATGTGTATGAATAGCATCTCTATTATCTACTCTCTCACTCTTTCTATATCTTGCATTATCTAGTATTTGCCTGTCTTCATCCGCAACATATCCATCATCTGTGGCCAGTGTAGGTGAAACTTTGTCCACCATATTTTCAGTTGATCTTCCTTCCAGAATTGGGTACTTCCTACCCTCAAAAATCCGGTAACCACAATGCCTTGGATGTGAAACAGTTTTAGAAGAGAAGCCTTTGGCAGAACATGTTCCAAAATGAGGTTCATTCTCATAAATTTGAAACCATCCAGCCATATTTTCTTTTCTTATTTTATGCAAGTGGCTGGCAGAAGGATCAAAGGAACTAATAGTGCTACCATCACAGTCCAAATGATGTCTATTTTCCAGTTTCCTCTCCATCAACCACTCACGATCCTTTACCATTTCTCTTTCTTGCCTACATAAATTCAGGTCATGATCGCTAATAGCCACAGATTTAACCACATTAATATTGCAGTCTCTTATCAGACAATCATCTAACAAGAACCTATTATCATCACTCAAATGTTTGCTTTGAGCCAGGGAACTCCCATAGTTATCACTTGCAAATGTCTGTTGGCGACCATTGTGTATGTTATAGTCATCCTGCAATGTGCTCCGCTGCAAAGAAGTATAATCATCATGGGCTCTCACATCCAAAGGATCCACACAATGCTCAGGGTATTGAGCACGGTTTTTAATATTATTCACTTGATCTTCGTTTTCCGTCTGAACGGACAAAAACCTGCCAGCATTGGCTAATGTTCTTACCTCATCTAAGGAATCTTTAGGGGAACCAGTGCGAAAGGCGCTCTGGTAATCATGGCCATATAAAGCATATCCTGCGACATCATTAGTTGTTAACCTGCCTTCTTTACCTACTCTTCTCCTTTTAGCCAGAAAATCATCGTGAGGAAAAGGACATATATTCCCTTTATTGGCCCTATTATCTACCAAGACTTCATCTTCTTTGCCTCTAGTCAATGAGCTCACATGGTCATCATATTCAAAAGGTGCCATGTATCGTCTCTCACTTAATTTATGTTTGTCATCACCTACCAGTCGGCTCTTCTTAACTGATACGTCAACAATAGGTTCAGATTGTGGCTGAGTGGGAATCTTACTTTTGAACTTTCTTGAACTGAACAAACAAAGAAGCCTGCGAACCTAAACAAAAAAATAAAAGGAAATTAAACAAAATAACATTCAGCTGCTTTCATCTCCTTGATAAGTGTAATATAACATAGGATAGCTGCTTTCCCAACCTGATCTTTAGACAGACCGAAGTTGAATTTCCTTGCAGAAAAGTAATTCTCTATGATAGCATCTTGAAATTCTTTCTCGGAGATTGGATCACAATGCCATATTTGTCTAAAACGAACCTGTGCAGGGAAATGCTGCCCTGAATAACTAAATGCATGGGGATTAATGTCCACTGCGCCATCAGAGGATGCCTGATAAACTCCGAAGAGTTCTCTCTTCCTAGTTTCAAACAGGAACAAAACCATTCCCTCTTTAACACGTGTCACAAATTCAGAATGGGAAGATGGTAGTGCAAATATATTCCATTGAAAGCACTCTTTCGTGGTCTGAATGTTTGAAAGAAAGATTGCACCAAATTCAGGAATATTTCCAGAAGCCCCGTTGTCATGCTCATGGTAGGCCATTTTTCCACCTGCAAGTGGGTTTGCAATTGGTTCTAGAAATCAGAATACAAGGGGTGAGTATCTATCTGCATCAGAAAATAAGGTCTCAAAGTATTCTTTTGAGGAAAGTAAGGTTGAAAAGTTAAGAAACCCACAGAGAAGATGAAAAATCAACCAACATGAAGAAAAATGGTAAAGATCAAGTCTAGCAAAGATTTTTTCTACTGGTTGGATGAAATATCACTGTATTCCCCATCGTGAACAACACCAATCATAGGGAATAAAGAAACACAGTACTACAGCTGCTATTAGATTGTGAACATCTCCATGCTTCCTCAAACTCAAAACAATAAATCTATCACTCCAAATCAAACAGGAAGTTGCAGTAGTGTAGCAATATCCATCATAACAACCACACACCATTAGCAAACATCACCCAATCAATACCACAAATTAAACTTCACCAACTTCATAACTGCGACAATGAAGATTGCATGCAGTATGACGATTAAACCACACTACCGAACAGCAATAAACATCGATACAAGGCAAAAACCCAAAAAATATAACATCCAATGCATATAATACTTCACGAATTCCACAACTGCCACAACGCATATTGCATAGACGATTCAAAAAATATATATAAACCAGAAAACAACAAATATCACAACAACGCTTACTGAAAAGAGGTTCTCTTCACTCTTTCAACCAAAAAAATAACAATAAAAAGCAATTTTACCAAGTCGCTAGGGTTATTGAGAGCGATGAAACCGATAAACAGAGGATTTCGTCAAAACTGCCCCTCTTTTTAAGCAAATGGTAGCCAAATCGTTCAATTTCTAATCAGCTGCAAAATTCTTTTTTCTTACGTTTTTCTTCTTTCTAATCAAGTTTTTATCCTACATAAATCAGAAGATTGCAATATTCAGAACTGGAGTGAGCGTAAAGAAAAAGAGGCGAAAAAAACTTACGTAGCGCTTAGACTCGTACCTTTATATATGTATAGGTTGGTGATCATGGGAACCGCGGAGTGGGGTGCGTTTGGATTATTTTATTTTGTGTTGTATTTGAGATAAAATAGTAATTGAATCCGAACAGTTGCAATTTCTTTTTCTTTTGTCAAAGTGAATCGAATTTCGCCATTGGTCATGCGTGATTTAATTATATATCATCTACTTTTTTATTTCAATAATATCAATTGAAAAAACAGATTATAAGCTCTAACTTCTAATAGCACGTTTGATAGTCATGATAAAATAAAATAAGATAAAATAATCAGGATAAGAATCAAAATAAGGATCAAGATTAATTTGTATGTTTGTTATTTGATAGACAAAATAAAAATCAAGATAAAAATAAATGAGATGTTTGATAGTCTAAATTATTTTATAAATATGATGTAAAATGACATTTTTAGCCTTATAAAAAAAATATGAATATTCATCTCATTTTGTTAATAATTAAGCTAAATTGAGGATTAATTAATTAATGATAAGGTAATCAGAATTAATTCATTATTCAACTAATGATTAATATTAAATTATTTATTATGATTTCTTAAAGGGTCAAAATGATACAATTTTGTGCAAATTAATTAGTGACAAATTAAGTTAAATTGTGAATGATTAATGGATTAGTTAATTATAATTAATTAAGGGAGAAACTAATTCTACCATTTTTAAACAAACAAAATGAAACTATTCGAAGCCTTATGGTAGTGTTGTTGCTCACAACTTTGTTACTGCAATCAAGGCTTATGGTAACTTCTGCTTCATGCTTCAAAGTGATCAATATTATTATTGATACACAGAAATTCAAACTATATAGGATCCCAATTTATTGAACATAACATATAATTATTTACGCTTCAACACAAGAAAGAGCTTAGTGTGATCATGGGCAACGACCAAGCGCCCTGAAATTTTATCAGTTTTGGGTGACATGATGGCGAACATTTTGTCCACCACAAAATTTCCAAAGTATGTGGTGAGAACACCTTTTGATGCAGCTCTTAATTGTGCAATTATACTAGCTACGTTGATCACTCTCCTAAACTGCGAAAACAAGTACATCAACTCCATCGTCACAATGTTGAAACACCTATTCCTCTCTATCACTTTTCTCACCTCCCATGCTATTGGATCATAGAGGGCAAGTTTGAATGCATCTATTTTCTTATCAACAACTCATTGTTCAACAAAGAATAACCATGTTGAATAATTCAAGATCGTATGGTTTAATTAAAAGTAGAATCTTTCGTTCTCTCTATCTCTCTTTACATACAACAGATAACAACTCAATCAAGACAACCCAACAAGACTTGCACTGTGCACATTTAGTTCCACCAAAATCACAAGCAACACCGATACAAATCAAAAATCAAAACCCCATCAAACTTGAATATTTGAAGATATGCATTGGAGAGCAAGTTTGTGTGCATTGGATGCACATGGCCGAGCCGGTCTCCATAGAGGTAGTCTTTTTGTATCCGCTCTGGTCAGCATTACTGTAGCGTTTCAAAGGTCATGTTGATAATGCAAATTGAATAAAAGTTCGAGCATGCTTTAAAAGTACTAATACTATGAATCCATTTTTGTGTATGGACGAGCAAAATGTCTGAAATCGAATAACTGCACATAACCAAATTGAACTATTAAATTCGATTCAGAAATTTAGGCTTTTTGGATTTTATTGATTTTTTTGTCTTCAAAATTCGAATTTCGGCTCGTTTTCGTTTTCTAAAAAACTAAAAAAAATAATTCGAACTATATATATCCATATTGTAAAAAAATATTTAAATATTTGTAACTATATATTTATAATAATTAAAATTTTCAATTTCAGATTTTTTGTAATTTTTTCAAAATTTTCGGTTCTATTCATATTTAATTCTATAAATTTTGGTTTTTTGGATTCGGATTGTCAGACATCTTTGTTCGGTTCGGAATTTCTCTCTTAGAATTTGGATTTTTGGTCGGTTCCGAATACTCACTCCTATTTTTGTTAGCATTATTTTAAAATAAGTGGACGTTCGTGCATTAATCGACAATTAACCATTCCAGGCGGGCAAGCAGTCTTCGATGCGATGCACCGTCTCGGATAGAATCGACAATGAAATCCCACATGCTGCTGATCTCGGCCTACTCGAGAGCGGGCGATGTTGTGAGGTGCAAGGAGATCGTGAGGTGGATGCAGGAATCAGGCATCAAGTCGAACACGTTCGTCTTGAACGCTATGATGAACCTCTTCGGCCGGCTAGGGCAGCTCGGGAATATGGAGGATGTGCTGGCCGCGATGGAGGGCGAGGGCGGGTGCAAGCTCGATGTAAGCACGTACAACGTCGTGATACACCCGTACAGGCGCGCAGGGTTTGTGGAGAGGATGGAAGAGGTGTTCGCATCGTGATTAACGAAGAATTTGACAGTGGATGCAATGACTTGGAAGTCTAGGCTCGGGGCGTACTCGAGGAAGAAGCAATATATTGAGGTGCATTGAGATATTTGAAAAGATGATTGATAATGGTTGTTTCCAGATGATGGAACAGCTAGAGTGTTTCTTTCTTTCGGCTTGCTCTAGCAAAGATCAAGTTGAGCAAGTTAATCAGTGGCAGATCCAGAAGTGGAAAACGGATGGGGCAGAATTAGTTGCGTTAAGCTAAATTTTTCAACCATCTTCTTCTTCGGGGCGGGTCGACGGCTAAGGGAGGAGGCAACCATGACAGTTTTCAGGCGGGGTAATGGGAAATTGCCCGTCGGGGGGGTCGCCTCCCCCTGCATATGCCACTGAAGTTAATAATGTGATTAGAACCATGCATAGGCAGACTTTGCAGCCAGCCTTGATTATTTAGGGATGAGCATACGGCCCGGTTCGATCGATTATCGAATTGAACCATTTAAAATGATTGGTTGAGTTACTTGTTTTTTTTTACCGAACTAATCGAGGTTATCGCCCTTGACCGAAGACTAAAACCGATTGAATTTGGCCGGTTTTGGCCAAATTCGGTTCTGGCCGATTTTGACCTGAGTTCTATCGAGATGATAACAAACTCAAATAATCGGGACAAAAAAAACACAATTTCAAAGTTTGAATATGAAAAATACGATATAGTTTAGGTCGGTTCAGACTATTCAGTTGAGATTGAGCTCCTTCGGTCGTAAATTGCAACTGATTGGAACTCGATTTAATTTCTAAACTTGTAACCGAACTGCTAAGTTGGCCGATCCACGAAAAACCTTTTGATTAGGCTTGACTTTTCAGTTATACTTACTCATATTGTCAGAGTTTCACGGTGAATAACGTTGTTATTTCAAAAGAATTTATTAGCATGTATTACATTTACTTTGAGTAATATGATAGATTGATAAAATATAGTATGATTTAATATTTAAAGTATAATATGATCAAACAAATTTAAATTTAATAAATTCGTCAAAGTAAACATTATATTGTTGTATATTATTTTTAACTATCCCTCCTATTATTCAAAATAAATGTCAGTAAATTGGTGGAGGGTATATAGTCGTGTACCACAATATAATGTTTACTTTGACGAATGAGTTCATTATAAGAAAAAAAGAAAAAAAGAAAAAAATGTACATGTATATTATAGCGAAATATAATACGAAATAAAAGGAAAAAATAAAAGGAAAAAATAAATGAATATGCTTTTGTGAACGAGTACATTATATTTTATAGCATTTGGGGCAGAAGTGGACAGTACTCACTCACCAATTCACCAACCTTTTTTGTTTTGATTTGCTGACACATGAACCACCAGCATCTCATTATTATTGTTATTTTTTTTTTTTTGTTTGAACTGTAAATAATTTATTTATTCAGTTTGGGATTCATGGTAGGTGATTTATTTAGCTGCCCACCATACTTTAATTTAGGTGAATTTTAGCAGAGGGCAGTTTCACTGAGGCCCTCTTAAAATATAGGAATTCTAATTATATACCCAATAGTTTCTCACCTAACCACTACTAAGTTATATGATAATTTTCAAATTTATTGCAAGGAAAAAACTTGAATTATGATGATTTCGAGATGAGTAAGCTAATATAGTTCTGGTTTAGTTATAATATTTCTACTTAAAATTATTGATTAATGATAATGAAAATAATATTATTGTATAATGCGATGATCTTCACCGAATTTGTATGAGATGCAACAAATATACGTAACATAATCATATGATGTAGGAGTATATGTTAAGGTATTACATTTGAAGGGAGACTAATCGAATGGTGCATTTTTAATCTATTTTTTCTAATATTGTAATGATTTAGAAGTCGATTTTTCGTCTTAGTAACTGAATATTATTTATCATGAGGTGCAATAATATTTTCGATGTTTTGTTTAAAAAAATATATATAGTACGTTTGAAATGTGTTAATAAATATAACCATGCATAATCATTAGAAATGGACATTTTTTACAAATAAAAAGAGAATATGTCTTTTTTTTACCCAAAATAATAACTATCTGAAAATAATTAAATTAGAAAATAATAAGGTCTAGACATTATAATCCAATCTCGGCGGGGATCGGTGGCATCTCTTTTTCATGTAATAAATTTATATTTTGTATAAACACACGGAGCTCGATTTACCCTACCAACCGTCCCTTCATTAGAGTGCCGTTTTCCTAACAATCAAAATTAAACGAAATATTCCACAGAAAAACGCCCACACTGAGAGCTGCGAAGCGGTGAATTCCGGTGTTTGTGTTTGAAAATGGCGACGAGTTTGTGGGCAACACGAGCTGCTTCTTACCTAAGGATCAATGTTTCTTGCAGAGGTTTTGCTACCGGTAAGTGTGTGTGTGTGTGTGTGTGTATTGACGTGTATTTTGATTTGGCTTTTTTTATTGTATTAACGTCGTGCGTTTTTTGTGTTTGGTTATTTGATGGAACCGTTGTGATCTGTTGTGCTACGAAGGATCTGATCTTCCTATATGCGGGTTTGGTGTTATTTTGCTATGAGATCACTACTGCTTATATTGATTGCTGTTTATCTGTGTTGCGAAACGTCGTGCTCTCTGGAATTTCCCCCTAATTCGAAGGGATCTGCATTTCTCTCTATATCATTTGATATGCTTGTTTGATATTTGTAAATTAGTTTTAGGAGGTAGGGCTAATTAGAGTTGCAGTGAGGCTGTATCGGGAGGTGGAGAAATGTCCGTGGCATTTTTTCTTTATCGTCAAGCATTCATTTATGTTATTGCTCACCGTACAGATTTCAGTGCAATTTATGCTGATCTTACGAGTTGTTGAGTTATTGGTTTGACATTCCATGGCATGTATAATTTGATCTGCTTGTTTGATATTTGTAAATTACTTGGAGGTGGTAGGGCTAATTAGAGTTGCAGTGTGGCTGTATCGAAATGTGAAGAAATGTTTGTCACAGTTTTTCGTCATCGTCAAGCACTCATTTAGGTAGGCTTAGCACTGGGGATTGACTGTACAGCTTTCATGGCAATTTATGCTGATTTTTCCAGCTGTTTAGTGATTGGTGTGACATTCCATGGCATGTATCTTCTATATGTGAATTGTGAAAACGTTTTTCTTTCAATTAATGCAGTTCTCAAGGATCTAAAGTATGCCGACTCTCATGAATGGGTGAGAGTGGAAGGTAAGTCGGCTACCGTAGGCATTACAGATCATGCTCAAGACCACCTAGGTGAAGTTGTATACGTTGAACTACCCGAGGAGGGGAGTAACGTAGAACAAGGTTCAAGTTTCGGTGCTGTAGAAAGTGTCAAAGCTACCAGCGACGTGAACTCGCCTGTTTCAGGGAAAGTAGTCGAAGTTAACAAAAAGCTCAGTGATTCTCCTGGTTTGGTGAGCCTTTTTAATATCAAATTCTTGTTTCTGGCTTAACTTGATTGTCACATTGTTAACATGATTGCACGTTAGTCATAGACTGCTCCCGCTCCCCCAATTCTCCTGGTGGTACTGTTCATTTGTTTCCGTGACATCTATTTAGGTTCTATGAAACACGATTTTTCTAGATACGGGAACTGAGGTTCTGTGGTTAGAACTTTTCCTTCTATCCTATTATTACATCCCACTCGGAGCTTCATCTTTTTTATCTTGGTAGTTCGATTATTACCATATACCCCCCCCCCCCTCCCTTTTGTGCCAAAGGCTATTCAAAGGCTGAATAAAATGAGAGATGAAAAGAGAAGTAACTCATGTAGCTAATAAGAAAAGAATGAGAGACCCTGAAGTGGAATTTGCAATTTGATTCCTCTCAATCTGAACTAGCCTTGTATGTAATTACCCTATTGGTTAGAACTTTGGAGTAGCACCGAGCAAGTGGAAATTCATCTTTCTACTTTCTCATGAGTCACAAAGAGGACAGCAATAATTGTACTCTACCTGTATATTTCCATGAAGACGACCAACAATAGTTGTAATCCAAAACGAGGGTTGCAGTTATCACAGTTCATGGTTAAATCCAAGTTTATCGTGCTGATACATATTAGAACCACAGGTGGATATCATGCTAATTTTCCTTAGTTCCACAAAATGATAAAGAAAATGATACGATGGTTATATGCATCTTGGCAGCCATGTATTGCCACATTTTTTTTTGTCGTTGTTGCTGCATCATCCACATATTCCTTTCTTGGCCATGCTATCATTCTGGAAGTGCTTCACCTTGATAACATCTTTATTTCACCATTGGTGAAAAGTAACATATCAGTGCACTTGCTTCTAAGATCATACATCTTTATCGTGTCTCAGTTTTGCTGTGATGGTAGTTTATGTATCCGTTGCGTGAATGAGAGCTTCATATACCATAATTCTTTGCATCGTTCGTCAAGAACTGCCACATTTTGTGTTTATATGTGCTCCTACATTATATTGTCTCCACCAACTATTCAGTCCTCGTATGTAAACATCTAAGTTCTTGACATTTTGTGTTTATATGTGCTCCTACATTATATTCTCCACCAACTATTCAGTCCTCGTATGTAAACATCTTCACCTCTTCGTTCAGGTAAATTCGAGCCCTTATGAAGATGGTTGGATCATAAAGGTAGAGCTGGAGGACGACAGCGACCTCCCCTGTTTAATGGACCCCGAACGCTACACCAAGTTCTGTGAAGAAGAAGATGCTAGCCACTGAGAAATTTCATTGTCACAATAATCACTTTCTTTGAAGGGATTTCGGATTTTACATTTTATCCTTTTGTTGTGCAAAATATTTCATTGTGGGGTACTAGCTAGTTTTAGAATAAATTTGTTGTGCCGCATTTATATTATGCTTGAATTCCAGTGATAGCATTCTATTTTTTTTTTGTTAATATGCCGAATTAACTTATTAAGATAGCCAAAATTAATAATTAGCCATGAATTTAAAAAAAATAATACATAGTTGATTTTTATTATTTTTTTATTTTTTAATCTCTGAACTTTCAATCAAATTCTTAGCGACGACACTTCATTTATTTACCATACCTTCCATTTTCCTCTCAATTTTCATGTTTTCTCGGCATATTCATTCACTATTCCACACAAATCCTAGTCGCTGCCTTTTGCTTCTACCCATTGCTGCCCTCCTCCTTTTCTTCGTCCCGCCTACCACCACCGCCCGCAGCCTCTTCCATCGCTTCTCTCTCAAACCGGAACAACAAACCCTAGTTCCCGCCTATTCCCTTCATGATTTCTCATATAGCAGCAGCAAACTCCTGCTCATCATCGTCCATCTGCTTGCCGCCGTCTGTGAGTGCGCCGCCTTCTATTTTGCCCGAGATTGCGAGCGTCGCTACCCTTTACTTGTCTTCTCCTCATGAAAGTCGTTGCCGTTTTTAACCGGAGAAAGACACGAAGAAGTTGTCGCTGCCATTATCTTCTTCGTCCTATTCTTTGTCCTCCTTATCTCGTCGTCGTTGCCATCTTCACTCCAAACCCCAAATGGTGTTTTGCCGCCTCATTACAGATCTGCTTAGGGAGGCAACTCATGGCCGTCGTCGCCTTCTGTTATCATGCATGTCTCTGATAATATTAGCATCATTTAAATTAAAGTATTTTTTGTTACTTTATAAGCATATCCGACACTTTTAATTCAATAAATTAATAGGATTCGGGGTTTAGGGAGAGAGAGAGATAATTTACTTCGTACTATGCATAGACATTTTTTGTGCTTTTCTTTTTCCAATTGTGAGTTAATTGTTTGAGATTGAAAATAATTTTAGTGTACATATGATGATATTGATAGATGTGTATAACACCAATATAAGTACAGATCATAAAATTAATAAATTTAGTAAGTTTGGAAAAAAAAAAAAACTCAATGCACATATATATGTTTTTGATAAATAATACCACCATTCAAATTAATGCATATATATTTTCAAAAATATTCTACACTTCCAATAATGACAAATTAATAGGATCTAGAGTTTAGGATTTAGGATCACATATACCATCATCATCGTTACAAATTAAAAGAATTTTGGATTTAGGTTTAGGATTTGTTTTCATTTAGGCCTTTAAGTTCACATGGTTTATAGAATTTTAAGACTTGCATTTGCCCTCTCATTTTCCTCCTTTATCTAATGTCATAGATAATTCACAATTGTTAGTTAAGATACGTAATGGAAAAGCTTTCACTTTCTTACAATATCTTAAAGATAACATAAAAAATCACATTTGAAAAATAAGATGATATGCTCGATCTTAAATGACTATTTTATTTTTATTTTTTGTATTTATATTCTAATGCGTTTATCTCATCAAAAATACTGCACATGACAAACACTATTTTTTTTATATTTGTTATTCTCGCATGAAAATAATATAGATATATTAACTTATATGACATTGTCGTACAATTAATAGAAAAAAACCATTATTATTTCCACTGAATCATTGCATAATGTATTGATAGAATTATGCATATATATAGACACCAATTAAGTTAAAGGAACTCACATAGATTAATAGATATATAGTAAAATAAAATGTACTATTCATATAATTTTTTAAAAAGTACATGATTCATAAATATAACCTAATACATAATGTTGATATATCCATAAAGTATCTTATCATTGAATATTGATATATAAGTAAAGTGACTTCTCAAACAATATTTTGTAAATAAAGCCCTTTTCATTTCTTTTCTCTTCTTTACGGGAGCAGGAAAATCATCGAGACGCATGACTTCTACTATTTTTATAATTTTCTTATTTTGTTATAAAATAATATGGAATATTTGTTCGTAATTTTCAAACTTCAAGTTATCATAACTTTCGTATTTCACATATATTTATTATATCACATAACATATTAAAGAATTTATCACAATTCTTAATATAAAATTTTATTATGAATCAAATAACTGAAATTTGGAAAGACATTAAAAGAAGAAGAAAAATAAAATGAACAAAATAAATAAAATTGTAATATAAATGCATTCACATTTAATATCATTTTCCTTATTATAAAGATGTAAATCTTAATTGAAGTACATGAATACTTAAGTTAGAAGCCAAAACTCTTTTATAAGCCAAAAAGTCATAACTCTTTCATAAAACAAAAAATGTTAAGCTTAGTAACCAAACATCTTAATCATTTTAGAGATTCCATATTATTGTATCAAAAATAAATTTTCAAATTTTGTATAAAATAGTAATCACATTAGTAGAATTAATCATACGTCTTAATTGTTTCGCAACGTCTATAACTTTTTTGTGTAGTATTTAAAATATAAATTAACATTATCTAATATGTTAAAACTTTTACAGATTATAACTTACTTGTTTTGAATTTATTTTTCATATATCATATATCAAATCAATTTTTTTTCATATTATTTCAATCAAGACAAGACGCATATGTTATTCCTAACATAATTACATAAACAATAGCTATAGAAATAATTGTCGGCATTTAATCTTGTACTTGAGTAATGTTTTGCGATTTGTATTTGGTTAATTTAGTTATTATATACACAACTTTGGATAAAAGTCTCTGACCAACAAATAAATAAATTAATTTTAATCCATGGTCGATATTTTTTCTCCAAAATAATATTCTGGTAAATGGTTATTGGACACATTTATTTAATTTCCATGCATAATTTATCATAGGATAATATAAATGGAAAGATAGACCTAAATCTGAAAATACAATCCTCTCAAAACCCTCTCAAAACCCTACTGCTGTTGACCATCATCAAATTCGAAACTATGTCGTTGCTATTTTCTTCACCTATGTTCTTGCATTCTGGTGCTTCATTCTCCGTAAGTCAGACGTTTTTTGATTTCGTTTGGTTTTGTTAGGGAATTTCAGCTTCAAGCTGCTTTCAATTTTGATTAGGGATTACGTGGAAAATCAAATCCAAACGGGTTGTGGCAGAGAAACAGCGTGAGGAAGACGATGTTAGTAGTGAAAGCAGGTCCAAAGAGAATTGAATTTGACAAAAAATGCAGAGAAGCTTTACTTTCGGGGATCAATAAGCTTGCCGACGCTGTTTCTGTGACTTTGGGACCGAAAGGTTTTTTTCTTCTTTTTTTAATTTGATTTTTGAAATTCTAATTTGGATATTTTGTGTTGGTAATGCTTCTTTCTAGCTGTTTGGAGGTAGATTTTTGAATTATTCGTTGTTGAAATTGTCGCCGATGAAGTTATGAAGATGCTTTGGCTCAGTTGCATGATTTCATGTGTTTTTATCTTCAGTATTTTCGAAAGGCAAGTCCGCAATAATTGATCCCATAGCTCTGTTTCTGGTACCTTTTCAAAATTTGACAACTATGCGGTCCTTTTTTGTTGACTGATTTTTTTTTGAAATTTTGGGTGATTTAATTGCCTTATGTCTGTATATTACTCGGTGAATTATCCCCATTTTATGGAGGGCTTGCTGATAGATGGTCCATTGATTTACTTCTTATTTGCACTGCTCGAACAATGCAGGGCGTAATGTGGTCCTTTCAGAGTCCGAGAAACTCAAAGTGATAAATGATGGTGTAACTATTGCCCGGGCCATAGAGCTTCCTGACACAATTGAGAATGCTGGAGTGCTGCTAATCCAAGAGGTCTATCTCAATGTCCTTGTGAATGTCATGAGATAAAACATGTTGCACCCGATCTTCTGGCTATCACATTGGTCATGGATTTTGCAGGTTGCAACCAAAACAAATGGGTCAGCTGGTGATGGCACGACAACTGCGATTTTGTTGGCCCGAGAAATGATTAGATATGGATTATTGGCTATCACCAATGGGGCTAACCCTGTATCCTTAAAGAAAGGAATGGAGAGGGCAGTGGAAGAATTGATTAAGGTTTTGAGTGAGAAAAGTTATGCTGTAAGGGGCAGTGATGAAATTAAAGGTTTGATTTGTCTCCCTCCTCTATCTATACATGGTCATTGACTCATTATGCATCTCTGAATTGTTTTTCCCTTTCTACAGCCGTAGCTTCATTGTCTGCTGGAAATGATGAATATGTTGGAAACTTAATTGCTGAAGCTATTGAGAAAATTGGCCCAGATGGTGTAATATCAATTGAATCGTCTTCGTCGTCTGAAACTTCTGTGACAGTTGATGAAGGAATGAAGGTAATCTGCACATAAACTGACTCGACTATCATGCATTATTCTCCAAGACTTTTGGGAACCTAGAATTCCTTGCTTCTTCTTACTGCCACCTTAACGGACCACTTACTATACCATTATTTCTTCTTCAAAGAATCTGAATACGAGGTTTAGTGAATTGATATCCAGTCGTTCATGTTGTACATATAGCATTCTCTCTTGCCATAGTTTTCATTATTTCTTTAATTTTTGTTCAGGCAGTCTTTTCTTACAGATAGATAAAGGATACATGTCGCCGCACTTTGTCACCAATAAGGATAAATCAATAGTGGAATTTGAAAATGCCAGAGTTCTGGTGACTGATCTAAAGATATCCAACCTAAAAGAGATTGTTCCGTTACTGGAGAAGTCTACACAATTGAGTGTCCCTCTACTGATTTTTGCTGAAGACATATCTCGGCAAGTGCTGGAAACTCTAGTCTTGAATAAAATGCAAGGTGTGCTTAATGTTGCCGTTGTAAAATGTCCAGGGCTTGGAGAAGGAAAGAAAGCTATATTGCAAGATATTGCTCTTATGACAGGTACGTTTAAATGTTGATATTCTAGATCACAAATTTAAAGGTCTCAGCCAAAAGAGATTATGAAAATTAATGGAGCAAATTTCCGTGCTTGCTTTGTACTTTCTCGAAACTTTTACTAAAGATATAAGTTGAAGTTTCAAAGTAATCTAGAAGATGGATAATTCCTGTGCTTCTCTTTGTGATGCAATTAATTATGTCTACGTCATTTCTGACTACTACTTCATTTTGGTATCAATTGAAATCAGGAGCTGACTTTATATCTGGAGATTTTGGGGTGGCTCTTGAAACAGCAACTTCTGATCAGCTTGGTATTGCTCGAAAAGTAACAATTACTTGCAATTTTACAACTATAGTGGCGGATCCGTCCACTAAAGCTGAAATTCAGGCCAGAATTATGCAGATAAAAAAGGATCTTGCTGAAACTGATAACAAATATCTAGCAGAAAAGCTAAGTGGGCGGATTGCAAAGCTCTGTGGTGGGGTGGCTGTTATTAAGGTTGGGGCTCATACAGAAGTCGAACTTGAAGATCGAAAACTACGTATAGAAGATGCAAAAAATGCCACATTTGCAGCCATGGCTGAAGGAGTGGTTCCTGGTGGCGGAGCCACCTACATACATCTCTCAAAGCAAATACCTGTTATCAAGGATGCCTTTGGAGACCCTGATGAGCAGATTGGTGCAGACATTGTTGGAAAGGTTTGTGGCCTGTTTTTTCCTTCTTCGTCATCATATAATGCTTTCTTTCCACAGATCTTGCAAGTAACTTCTATTGGAGTCTTGTAGACGAGAATGCTATTTCAGTCCTTGGAGTCATATACTGATTTTGCATAGTAAATGAGATTTTTATATCATGAGTTAGTTTGTTTACAGTTCTAAACTCTGTTCTTTGGAATAAATTTCAGGCACTTCTTGCACCAGCAAAAGTAATTGCAGCAAATGCAGGGGTTGATGGAGATGTGGTTCTGGAAAAAATTAAAGCTTGTGATTCGAATTTCGGGTATAATGCAATGACTGGGAGATACGAAGATCTAATTGCTGCTGGTGTCATTGACCCTTGCCGGGTTTCAAGATGTGCGCTTCAGAATGCCGTCTCTGTTGCTGGTATGATCCTCACCACTCAAGCCATACTGGTCGAGAAAATAAAGAAAGCCAAGCCACTTGTTCCCCAGATTCCTGGTATATCCCCCTGAAGATCAAGGTCATAAGAAATCCACGAGGTACACTAGAAAATCGAAGACCAGATTATTCGTCATTCTTTGAGACGAATGCCCTTCCTTTAGTGTTGACAAGAGGAGATCGTACAATGTTGGATGGTTGAAATACGAAGCGTTCCATATTAGAAGCCTAACAAGGTCAACTCAGCTACTGGTAAGAAATTAGCTCTTTTCCAGTTAAAGATGGTATAATTTATATGGCTTATCCTTGTTGAAAGTCTTGAAGAGGCTTCTTGAAGTGCCATTGATGATGAAATATTGATCTATTGGCCACGTTGGCGAGTCATAGCCAATGTGGCACTCGAGAAACCTTGGCAGTGCTTCAGTACCTAGGATTTGATCTGTGGGACTGTAGGAATGCAATTTTTGATTCATTAGATTATTACTAAACTGCAATGAGACAAGAAGAAAATGACTCTTCCTCACTTTCTAAGAATTTAAATATTAGAATAAGCTAACCAACTCCATACAAATTATGATGATGAAATTGTGGAGGACTTATCTGGGACAGGTAGAACTCAACCATCTACACAACTATTTGTATACTTGTCGCCATTGCATTGTTTTTCCTTGTTAAATAATGTCTCATCACTTTCTGTCCATTTCTTACATATATGTTACATGTGATCTACTAAACCAAGATTCCAATTGATCATCTTTGGACCCTAATCATTCTCTTAGCCGTTTTTGTCTGTCGTAGAATGTTAGCAATATTCATATAAAACATCCATTTTAAAGTTTTGATTATAGTTAGCAATCTTCATCAAGTAGTCATCATTTCTTGTTTATTTCCCTTTCATCTTTTGTGAAGTTGTACAATTTTTTGTTTTGTTTTGCGTTTATAAATATATACAGGCGCTTTCTGCCTATAATACTTTTGATTAAGCCTAGCATGCTATCTAATTTTTGCTGTGTGCGACAGTAAATATATAATGATTCAGGCTTGATGTCAAAGTTAAGTATGTTGTCCACAATTTGGCTTAGGCTCCTTACTGGACACGCATGAAACGCCATTTTCTCATTTAAACATTTGATAATGTTATTGACATCATTTTTACGCCATTGTGTTTTATTCATCCAAATATTTATCGAAAGGTGACGTAGTTTGGTTCGAAAATAGTAAATTAAGCGATTTGACAATTCTGGAACATCATAATTAGTGCTATTAATGCCGTGTTGATTAGATATAATCATTCTACCAGATAACAGTAGTAGAATGAGAGCTACCTTTACGATGGTGATTAACGACGTGATTATACGATTGTTAGTTAAGGCTTCAGCTTCGCGATTCCTCTTGTTTTATTTCTTTTGTAATCATAATTAATTGAGTGGTTACTAATTTAAATATCCTAACTAGATTTGCTTGCCGAGTGAGACACTGAAAAATATTATATGCATTAAATTTGAAATTAGGATTTTTTTTAATTTTCTTTTATAAAAAAGAGGATTAATAATGGTTTTTCATTTTCTTTTCTTGGTAACTCAAACTCTTTAACATATTAGTTTGAGATGAAACATTCTTCTAACTGAATTGTATTTCATTGTCAAAATGAAATTGGAGTTTCTTAGATCATATGAAATAATAGTAATATTATTATTTTATTAGTAAATTTATATTTTGCAAAAATTTCAGTTTTATAGGTCAATAAGTTTAGTGCAAAATAGTGCATTTGAGGTGTTTTTGCTATACAGAGATGAGAAAAATGGGGGAGGACGGACGTTTTACTATACATATAAATATATTTGATATATTTATATATTCATGCATCGATTCCAAAAAAAATAGTGTAAGCACATAAAGAAGGAACATTTTACTATTTAAATAAAATAAATAAATTCAAAATATTTGCGTATCCTAAAAAAAAGTTCACAAATCGATTCCAAAAAAGATTAGTGTAATATTGCGCATAACATTAAATCATATACATGAAATGGTTTAAACAAAAATATTAATTATTGTAGAAACTAAAACTTGTATTCAATCATTCGATTGTGAAGATCTATGGTTGATGCATCTCTTTTGCTGGCTGAATTCAGACCCGAGTTCAATTCTTGGAGGCAGTGAAACTTTAATTTCTTCAATGCAATTGATTTTCACGACGAGTACAGTTACTTTATACATTGAATGTATGCAAGTGTTCTCATATTCTCATAATAACAAATTTTTTATTTTAACACACCCTATATATATATGCAATTATTTGCTATTTTGTATTATTTACTTTTGATACTATTTTTTATAACATTTAAAAATTTATGATCGTTATACAATTTATTTATTTTGAATTAATTGAAACTAAATTATTTTAGTATGCATGCAAAAAGTATATATGAATAGAATAATTGTTCATCAACAAATATATATATATATATATATATATATATATATATATATATAGGGATGTATTCAAATTATAACTACTTTTTAATGCATAACGCAGACCAAAGCCTAACCATC